>RAON01000139.1:0-82816 GCA_009805295.1 Neurospora sp. FGSC 6877 | reverse complement strand
GGGGGGGGGGGGGGGGGGGGGGGGGGGGGGGGGGGGCGGTTGTTRACAAGAGGATGKRACGTACGTAAGCTCATTGCGCGGCTTCGTGAGAAGCTCCCTGTATAGTAGACAGTTGTTAGTTAAGTTGGTCTCTTTGGAACGTCCATGGGCTGCGCGCGCGCATGGGTTGATGCTGGAGGATGGGATAGCTACTAACTGAATCTTTGCGTCCGCCGTAGCCATGACGATGATGTTTTGGTCTAGAGTTGGATTGGAGTGGTACTGAAATGTAGGAGGGGCAGAGAAGCTGTAGTTTCGTGTTTGAATCAAAGCTGGTTGTCGACGTTGAGTTGTTGCTTGGGTGTGGGCTGGTGGTGTATGGTAGAAGCCTGGACACTAGTTGCTGTAATGGATGCTATCGCTATCCAAACAATCCAGGCGCGGCGGCGAGCGTGGAGCTACAGTACACGCGCCAAGCTTTTCGGGGAACCGTCTTCAAAGTTTAGCTATTGGATGACAAGCTCATGGTGGATCCCAATGCGGAAGGCTGAGGACCGCTCCGGTGACAGGTGCTGCCAGTCACGCCGAACATATCCCCCGGACAGCCGGGGCATCGGATCTCCAGTGAGCGGAGGGCCCGAGCGTCAATTCTAGAAAATGGTAGGTCTAAATGGATATCATCGGCCGGAGGATATTCTAATTTCTAGCGATAGCGGCTTCGGCAGATTCCACAGCTTTTAGCTTCCCCGTAACCCCGCCCAGGGGATTTCCAGACGCGGTGCCCTTGCAAATCAATTGAAGCTGGAGCTCCAGTTTCGCGAATTCCGGAGCAGCAAAAAGTGGGTTTGCAGATACTCTCGCTATCACTTATCACGGTTCCTGCATCCACGCGCGCGGCATTCATTTGCGATCGCTCTATCGTTCCGTTTTCCCTTCCCCAGGAAAACGAATCCCGAGTGCCCAAGTCCCGGTCTATGATGCAACAGCGGTGCTAAACAGCCTCGGGGTGGATTTTGGACTATTTTTCTTCCCTTGACCTTGGGTTTTGTTATTCCATTCCTATTCTAGACAAGCCCCCAGCCAGCCAATTACTTAAGTGTACATCGATGTTGTTCTCCAAGTCCATTGCCAGCCGCGCCGGCCTGGCTTCTGCTGTTGCTTCTCGCAGCTGCCGACCAAGCTTCGCCGCGATGCCGCTCAGAGCCAAAGTCCTGGGCCAGCAGGCCCCAGTAAGACGCTCCTTAAGAAGACAAAACCATGGACAACGGACACAGCTAACACGCTCGCCGCCTCCTCCTCCCAGATCTCGACCCAAGCCGCCGCCGAGTTGTTCAAGCCCGTCGAGGGTGACGAACCCGAGGATGTCCTCTTCAACAGTCTATACAATCTCCGCTCCGTCGAGCTCAACCGCCCAGCCAAGTACAACGCCCTCAATGGCTCCATGATCCGCAAGATCGCGCCCCGTCTCCTCGAATGGGAACGCTCGGACATGGCCAACGTCATCGTTATCAAGGGCTCCGGAGAGAAGGCCTTCTGCGCCGGTGGTGATGTCGCCGCGCTGGCCAAGCAGAACGCCGAGGGCCCCGAGGGCATCAAGAAATCGGTCGACTATTTCGGCCTCGAATATAAGCTCAACCACCTGATTTCCACCTACGCCAGGCCCTACGTGGCTTTCCTCGACGGCGTTACCATGGGAGGTGGTGTTGGTCTCAGCATCCACGCCCCCTTCAGAATTGCGACCGAGCGCACTGTTTTCGCCATGCCCGAGACCAAGATTGGCTTCTTCCCCGACGTCGGCGCTTCTTTCTTCCTCCCCAGGATGCCTGGCCAGATCGGCACCTACCTCGGCCTCACCAGCGCCCAGCTGAAGGGTGTCCAGGTCTACTACGCCGGCATTGCCACCCACTATCTTCACTCGAGCAGTCTTCCCGCGCTGGAATCCCGTCTTGCCGAGCTTACCCCCCGGGACTACTGGACCATAGAGCAGCGCCTTAGCGTCATCAACGACACCATCGAGGAGTTCTCCACCGGTGTTCCCTACGACGAGAAGATCAAGATTGGCGGTAAGGTTCGCCTTGCTATCGACCGTTGCTTCAAGTACGACAAGATCGACGAGATCATTGCCGCCCTTAAGGAGGAAGCCGCTGAAGGCGCTAAGGGAGGCGTTACGGGCTGGGCTAAGAACACCCTGGAGGAGCTCACCGAGCGCTCCCCTACATCTCTCCACGTTACGCTGCGTCAGATGCGCCTCGGCAAGACTTGGGGCATTGCTCATACGTTCAGACGCGAACACCAGATGGCTGCCAAGTTCATGAAGTCCCACGACTTCAATGAGGGCGTTACCGCATTGCTCATTGACAAGGGGAAGAACGGGCCCGCCAAGTGGAAGCCGGCTTCGCTAGACGAGATCCCGCCCGGTGCCAACATCTCTGAGGACTATTTCAGGAACGACCCGGAGCTCCCTGTGTTGGAGCTGCTTAACGACAGGTCCTACACGCAGTATCCCCACAACAAGTTTGGCCTGCCCAACGATTACGACGTCAAGGAGGCGATAGAGAAGGGCAACTTCACCCGGGAAAAGCTCATCGACCACTTCGTCGAGACCAGGCGTGGCAAGCAAGGTGTTCGGGAAGCCGTTTCCGACGTCCTGGACCGCATGGCCGTGCGGAGCAAGGGTACTGACAATGTCCAATGGAAGAAGGAGTAGAAAGGACATAGATGCTAAAAAGTGGTCGGAGAAATGCTCGTTGTACGATAACCCACCGTGTTGATGATGATCATGATTGCCCCCATCCGGCCAGGCTACCTTGTTGTATCAGTTGCCATTTGCCGCTTCTGTGTCGTGGATTTCCCGAATATGCAAAACGAAGGTTTACTCAGTGTTATTCTACGGATGACCACCGGAATCCGATTTTATTCCCCATGAGCATGTCGAATGCCAAGGAACAACATCCACCGCATTTGGACTGGAGATCGGTACGTTTGATACTCCACATGTCAGCTCTTGTGCGAGATTGCACAAAATCCCTTCAGAGACTCGTGGCTAGGCATTACTACACAGGTTGAAGCGGCTTCAACGTCTGTCGCCCTAGAAGCGCTTTCCAAACTTGCTAGACCTGGATAGGCATCGATAAGCCCGTCTCCAATCTCGAAGTCTTGTGGTATCCGCTTCGACGTTGGCTTTAGCTGCCTGCCGGTGAGCCGGTGAGCCTCCGACCGCCGTGATTCAAGTACAGTTCGTTCCATAGGGCGGTGACCCGCAAGGGGAGCAAGAGATGGGTCAGGGATGGCGTGAAGGAGATATCTCTGCATCGGCCCCGAGTCCTGTTATGTCACTATACTATTTTCTAACAAGAAATCTTCAAAGTACGAACCAAGATGGGAACATCACCAACCGTGACGCCCACTACTCCTTTGTCCCCGACCCGACGTGTTATACACCGGGGCATCTGAGTCAAATATACGATCCTACTGCATGCTATACAGGCCAGAGAACAGCCACCTGCCAACGGGCAACCTACGGCCCTGACCGACAAGTTAAATGGGCCACCGAAGGGAATCACCGACATCAAACCCCGTACACTGGTTGTTTCCCAGATCATCTCAAAACTCCCCTCACGGAGTGCCCTGAAGGCAACACCGTGGCAGCTGATGCATTTTACTTGGCGCAATCGGGAATCTACCTATTCCCTAACCTTAATACACCCCATTCAAACCGGTCTCATCCTCTCCCCGAGGCATTCCCCTGATGAAACCCTCTATACAGCTTCCCAAAAACACTCCCACTCCCCTCCCTCTCACGGTGAGCCCCCTCAATCAACGCCCCCGGCTCCCCAAACTCAACCATCTCCCCGCCCTTCAGCACCGCCACCAAATCAAACCGATCAATATACGTAAACCGATGCACCACGCTGATAACCGTGTGCTCCTTGAACTCCGTCTCAATAACCTCCTGCATCACCGCCTCCGTCTTCTCATCCACACTACTCATCGCCTCATCCAGCACCAGAATCTTGGTTTTATCCTTCAGCAGCAGCGCCCTCGCCAGCGCCAGCAGCTGCAGCTCGCCGACGGACCACTCTGAGGTGATCAGTTCGCTGTCGAGTGTCTGGCCGTTGGCGGTCACACGGCCCGGCCAGAGGGTGACGAGTCGGAGGGCGGATTCCATCTTGGCTGTGGATTCAGCAGACGATAAATGGGATAAGTGGCCGAAGGGGTCGAGATTGAAGGCGAGAGTGGTGTTGGAGATGAAGAAGGGGTCTTGCGGGATCACGTTGAAGATGTGACGCGAGCGAGGGATGGTGGAGAGGTTGAGGGAGTCGATGGTTATGGACCCGGAGGAGAGGGGCATCAGGCGGAGGAGGGAGAGGAGGAAGGTGGTTTTGCCGGAGCCGGAGGGACCGACGACCGCTAGTTTGGACCCAGAGGGGATAGTAAGGGTGAGGTTTTTGAGGGCTGGGGGCCTGGTGTCTGAGTTTGTGTTAGAGGAGGAAATGTGGGGGCTGGATGGGTGGTGTTAGTTTGTTTACTTATTCAGGGGTAACATCAGGAAGGGCGCCGGTGGGTGACAACATACCCGTAACTGGCACAGATCTTTTCAATCTTGATCTCCCCCTTCGACGGCCATCCAGCCAGTCCATCATCTCCGCCTTCATCTGCATCCCCCCCTCCCCCATTATCATAACTCGCCGGGTCCGGGTCCTCCTCCTTCGGCGTCGTCCTAACAAAGTCCCTCACCCTCGCCACCGCCCCAATCGACGTCTCCAACCTCGTCCACGCCTGCAACGTCTGCACAATCAACTCATTAAACGTCATGACCAGCACCAACGACACACCCAACGCTCCGGCACTCACGGAAGTCTTCGATGGCGCCTTATCAGAATCCGGATCAGGCGCCACCCCGACCGCCACACCCACCAACACCACCGCCATCCCGCCCACCACCAAATCTAGCACCAGCGCCAACCACTGCTGAATACAAGCCAGCATATAAAACGGTTTCTGCGCCTCATCCACCATCCCCGCCAATTTGTCGCAAAATCTCTTATCCCATCCAAACGCGCGAATGGTAGCCACGCCCCCCGCCGTTACTGTTTCGAGGAAGTGCTTGTACACGGGCGCCTTGGCTTCGATGTCTAGCAGTCTTAATTGTCGGGACGAGCGGAGGTAGTACTTTTGCACTAGAAACAAAATGACAGCGAGTAATGGAATGGTGGCGGCTAGGTATTTCCCCAGGATGCAGAGGATGATTAACTGGACTAGGGCGTAGGAGCCCGCGGAGGTGAACATGATGGCTTGGATGGGGAGGGTCATGTCTATTAGGTCCATGTCTTGGGAGAAGCGGTTGGTTATTGTGCCGGTGTCTTCGCTTGGGGTTATAGTGGTGTTGCTGTCGTTATTATTTGAGTCTGTGGGTGACTGGGAAAAGAAGGAAAGAGGAGCGGACAGGACGGAATTCAAAAGGTCCGTGTGGAGAGAGAGCGCCGTGTTACTGATGATGTTAATCAAAAAGACGAAACACTCTCCTACGGCGCCACTTTGGGCGAGGACGACAAGGAGCGTGTAGATACCGAGGTAGTAGCCTAAATTGGGGTGCGGATCGAGGTTGGAAGGGGAAGGGGTGCTGGCGGAGCTCCAGGTGGATATCCAGATGGTCATGTAGTTAGATGTTATGGCGCCCAGGACGGTGAAAAAGGCCCAGAGGTAGAGGCTGAGGGCACCGGCGCTGCGGGCGTAGTAGGCGTAGACGGACCAGCTTCCTTGACGACGTTCGAGATTGGGCTTGGGTGGTTGTTGTTGGGTTGTGTCTGAAGGCTTTTGTGCGGTGGCAAGGGTTTTGTCCCTTGGTGCTTCATCTGTTGCAGACTGCTGCTCCTCCTCGGAGTCGATGGCATCGTCGTCGGTCATGACCATAAGCTTGAGGTCGCCTCGCGATTGGACCTCGCTGTATGAGCCAATGTCCGCGATCTTTCCGCTTTCGAGTACGATAATCTCGTCCATATAGGGGAGAAGGCGCTCTAGGAAACCATGGTTAGTGACGGGAATCATAAAAGAGAGGGAGGAGTCTTACTATTATGAGTGGCAAGTATAACCGAGACACCCGCCTTACGAAGATGACCTTGCTTGCTAAACAACCTCATGGTGATCTCCTTAGCAGTCGCAGGATCCAAGCCACTCATCACATCGTCGAGAATAATAACCGGAGCACGAGAGTACACAGCTCTGGCGAGCGACACTCTCTGCCGCTGCCCTCCGCTCAACGACGAGCCATTCGTTCCGGCAGCTGTCTGGTCACCCGCTACCATACCGTCGAGATCGCGTTGGAGCCCGCATGATAGGATACACGAATCGTACCATTTCTGGTCGATCTCAAAGTCTTCGCTTCCGCCGGTGATGTTGCGTCGTATGGTATCGTTCATGAGCCATGCTGCTTGCGGGCAGTAAGCTGCGCGGGAGAAGTTCGTGGAGACAAATCCTCGCTTGACTGTCGTTTCTCCCACCAAGCTCTCCAGAAGCGTGGATTTTCCTGAGCCAACAGGACCGATAACCGCCGTGAAGCCTGGTTTGATGGACAAGTTCATACCCTGCAGTGCTGGCTCAGTGGCATCCGCTGACCAGGAAATATCCGCAGCTGCAAAGGAGGCGAGTGTTCCTGGTGTTGTCTCCGAGGCCAACGGTCTCGAGCCCACCACACTCCTTAGCTCTGTGCCACTCTCAAAAGAGGCTCCCGCAGACCGTCCACTGTCTTCCGCCGAGGACAAGTCCGATTGTGTCAGCTCCTGTTTGGTCAGATATGTTTCAATACGGCCAAAACATGCCACGGCCTGCATGGCAGCCGGGAAAGCTTGACAGAAGATAAGCAAAGGGGTCGTCAACAGGTTGATGAGCGAGAGAGAAGCAAAAGCTTGCGCTGCTAGCAGGTTTTGGTCTGTCTTCACTGCTGACATGATGCCGTAGACGACGAAGGTCGCGTAGGGGGCGACACCATTTGCTGGTGCGTTGGCTAAGTGTGGTTGTTAGCTTCGTGGTTCAAGGGCTGTCACGGGTATATTGAAGAGGTTGACTTACAGACTTGGATCGTCCAGAGCAAATACTTGCGGAACTTCTCTGAAGTCTTCAACTCGGCTCTGCGTAGGCCTTCGATGATGTTGCCTAGTACGCCGGTGAGTCCCAGCATCTTGACGGCTTTCATGTCACCAAGCATGTTGGCCGTGACGGCGACTCGCTTTTGGACTCGCTCGTTCCATGCCGCTTGTGCAGGCCCGGTGCCTGCTCCGATGAAGGATGCTCCGACGACGCATACTGTGGAAAGTTAGAGCAAATGTCAGCCTATGAATGCCTTGGTAAGACGGGATAGTATAGCTGTCTGTATAAAGAACCGAAAGCCGATCACAGAGTTTAACTTACCCAAGCAGATCACCAGAGGAACGATAGCAGCATACGATACCTGACGAGCCAATAGCCAGATAGCAATACCAACGCCAGGTATAGACGCCCATAGCTCATGAACATTCTTGATGCTCGTAACGATGCGTTCCACATCCGTTCCCATCAGAGTGACTGCAGCAGAGTCCTTGACGTCAACGGCCCGAAGAGCAGTGGTATGCTGATACACCATAGCAATGAGTCCAGAGCGGATTCGGGCAATCATTCGGTTCGTCTGTCGCCAGTATATCGCCCTCGAAACCTACAACCGTCACATCAGTTAGCATATCAGCCCTTCATGTATCATAGCAGTTCGACTCACAGCAATACCAACATACAACAACACAAACCCGCCCACCAACGCTCTTCCATAATAAACAGGCTGTGGTGACTCGGTTTCTCCTTCTCCTGCCTCCTTCCGCTCCCTCGAAGCCAAATACCCAACAACCGCCTCAATTAAAAACGGTTGACAGAGACTAAACCCCAACAACGCCATCCTCGGCACCACAGCCGACCAAAAAGGCCATTTATTCGCCTCATACGCCGCCCTGATTAGCATCCACCCCTTCTTCTTCTTCTTCCCCTTCGCCTCTTCCTCCTCACCTCCCTTCCCACTGCCCTCTCCTTCTTTCTTAGAGACATCCAATGCCCTCAACCTTCTAAAACAACCCTCCATCCCCCCTCCACTACTCTCCACCCTCAACTCCCCATCCACCCCCGGAATATCCCCCATCCCCAAAATCTTCTTATACCCCACCTGGAAAAAAGGTAACAACCAAACAAAAAACCCACGGCTCCAAAACCCGGCCGTCTGCTCCTTGGTGACGACGACATGTTTATACCGAGGCTGGAGAAGCGTGAACTTGCCGAGGGACTCGGTGATGGCGGCGAGGGTGGTGAGCGCGAAGATGAGGGTCCAGAGGATTTGGAGAGTCACAAGGTGGGGGATGGGGCTGATGGGGGAGAAATGTGGGAGGAGAAAAAGGGTGCGAAGGCGCGGGATGAAGAGGATGGTGGAGGCGGAGAAGTAAATGACTAAAAGGTCGGAGGGGTGGATGGTGCGTTGGTCTTCGAGGAGGGAGAGAACCCCAGAAGAGAGGAGGGAGATGGTGGTTAGGATTGTGGCAGGGAGGGAGAGAGGGGTTTGGATGCCCGAGAAGGAGGAGTGAGAGTGGGATTTGGTGGTGTAGATGGTGTTGAGGAGGTGGAGGGTGAAGAGGGCGGAGAGTAGTGTCTTTGGGGGGGATGTGTTAGCCGGGGTTCTGGCTGTGTTTGCGGTGTAAATGACTCGACTGAACTTACCAATTTTCCAATGGCCAACCGCCTTGAAGTGAGCTTAATTGGACTCTTCCATAACGACCAAAACCGCCATGGAACAAAAAGGAGGAATAAACCGGCCGGGAGGAGCATGAAGAAGCCATCTTCGAAGAGCAAGGTGAAGTCAAACTCTCGACATGCTACATCAACCCGGGGACCGAACTGTCTGTCTGCCTCAAGTCCGGATGGACAGGAGGCATCGCCGGGCAGTGTTGATGCCATGATGTCAATCCGTGCCTCTCTAAGTTGGTGGAGAGGATGCGAATGCCTTCATTTTCGTTGTTGCCTTCTTCAAGACATATCTTATACGTTACTCGACATACACGTGCACATATCAGGAGTACGAATCATGATAATTTACACTGAGTTATAGGTATGCGTAAGCCGCTGGCCCCCCTGGGCACGCAAACGATGATAGCGCTTGCGCGGCAGCGGCCAACGACAACACCAAGCTTGTATATTGATCCGGATTAGGAAGGTGAATGTAACCTTGACCGAATCACCGCTGTTTCTTTTACATTACCTGAGGATAAGGCCTACGCGTTCTCTGCCTTCAGTACGTAGCTGTCCGCGTAAGCCCGTTCTGGTTTTCGGTTGTTTGTCCTATGTTTTTTTTCTTCTGTTTATGTAGTAAACTTTTGTTAGTTCACATGTCAAACCCCTCAAGGTTTGTTGACATATGAAGCTTCGACCCCAATTTGGTGGAATGACTCAGGGACTCGTCAGCATAACTTGGGTTTGGAGAAGCAGTCAATTCGAGCCCACCTCGTGGACTTTAGAAAGAATCGCAGGATATTCGTGGCGATTGCTTCCTCCTACTACAATTCAGCTTGTCGCTTATAGGTTTGGGTTAGTCACCTCCATAAAATCTATTGGTATCACATCTCATCTGCTAACCATCTCACCAAAAGAGTTGTGGTAGTCATGTCCTATTCGTTATGAAACTAAATCCGAAGACCCAAATTGTGCGTGTACCTAAAAAGCAAGAAACCCAAACCCAGAATGAAAGTCGTTCAACACGAAGGGGAAAAAAAAACAAGTGGAAGCTTGCTTAAGCAAAGTTAAACAACGCCAACGCCGCACCGACCAACAATCCCACACTCGTCTTCAAGCTCATTGTCCTCGTGGGTGGTGCACCAGCAGTCTGAACCGGCATCTGTCCACCAGTCTGCGACGGCACCGTCACCACAACACTAGTAGCCATGGTCGGCTGGGGACCCGGGCCCGGAGCAGGGCCAACATTAATTGGGACAGGACCATGAGCCGGCACCGTGAACGTCCGGGTAGGTCCTCCGGAGCAGGCATTGCAATCGGTAACGGTGATGACGACGAATCCAGGAGGAACGACGCCCGTGGGCTGGGCCCACGAGTCCCGGTCCCGTGCACTCTTCGGTGACGGTGTAAGTGGCATGGCAAGGGCCGGGGCCGTGGTGGCACGGTGCAGGCAGGGTGACGCAGTATTCGGTGGTGAAGACGGGGGCGGCGGTTTGAGTTTCGATGGGCTCGGCGTCGCAGGACCAGAAGGTGGCGGGGGTGAGAGGGCCGTGGGAGGCGACGGCTGGAGCGGCGGACACGGCAGCCGCGGCTGCTGATACGGGAGCGCCCCAGGAGCTGTGGTGATATGCGTTAGTGATGGTTTTCTTGGAGTTGTGAGGGCTCTTGGGTTGACTTACTCCATTTTGTATGCGAAAGTGATTAAAGAGGTACTTGAGGTTGGTATGCAAACGCTGAAAGGACAGAGAAAGAGATACTCGAGATTATAGAAGACTGTTTGATCGAAGGCTCCCTGGAAAAACGAGTGACTGGTCGTTGTAGAACGATGGGATGAAGAGGAAAGCAAGGAGTATGAACGCTCACCATCGTCTAAGGTCTTATACCGCAACCACTTGTCGTTGTGATCTTGTACTTTGCTCACTCGAGTTCCATGTGCTGTGTTTACACTCATTGCTGGCCGAGAGCACAGCCCGGAAGCATTTCTCGCCAGCCATCTCGGCCGGCGGTGGTGTGATGGTTGTGGAATGGGAAGACATTGCCCGCATTCCGAATCTTCTGTTGGTGTCTCACCTCTTCAGCTGCCGCCCAAGCCCGAGGCCAAACGGATGACTATCAAAGCCATGTGCTCGGCGGATTTGAGAGCACGCCGAACATTTCGTAGCGTCATCTGGGAACAATCCACGCCATCAATTATCAAGTTCCTGGAGAGGACTGAAACCGTGAAATTAAGAGCATCGAGCGGTGAATGTGGCTTCGAGCGCAACGAAGTTCACCAGCAAATGCCACGGTGGACGATCCTTTGCACTCGACAACATACGTGTGTACGTCACATCATCAACAGATTTTGTGGCATACATCGTGACTGAGTCCTGGAGGCTTGCACTCGACAGAAAGTGGTGATCTGATGCACGGGCCGTATGGATCGTGCGCCTGAAAATCTGAACCAAAGCAAACCTTAAGCAGCAGACACGGAATGAACATAGCGACATCAAAATGCGAATTAGGCAGGCTTTTAATGCATGCTTCAGTCACGGTTGCAACAATCACTGCAGATGCCCCCAGATCGTATCAACTTGACAAGTAAAATAACACTTGCAGCAAGTGGGAATGTCTCCAATCTATCAGCACTTCATCGCCCATAGTAGAAAGGGCGTGAAACTTCCTATCAAGGAATATCTATCTCCGAAGCGCGGAGTCCTAAAGAGGACCCCAGGCAACTCGACACCGTTGGTACTAGTGAAGGTCGTGGCAGCTTCGTGTGTACTTTTTGATCTAAGGAAAAAAAGAAGAAGAAAAAGAAGCTCTAAAAGGGGTGCGGCAGAGATTGGTTTTATACCCTCACTGTTGGGAGGAGGACCCCACTGGCCACAATGATTTCTGGTGGGGCTAGACCGTTTTTGCGTGGAGTTATGGCTGGTGAGAAAGTGGCTTTCGTGTGGTTCTGGACCATCGCTTGTGGCTTGCAGAGAAGCGAGCAGCTGCACTGCACTGCACTGAAAGCTGCCTGCCGCTGCCGGCCGCCTGCCTCCGGCAATGCAATTGCAGCGAGCGAGTAGCTCCACAACCATCACGCCAAGCGGTCGCTGTCCGTCCTGGCCCTCGTCGCCTGGCTTCGCTTCGAAGAATCGACGAGAACCTCGACGACCCAATTGCGAATCCATCCATAGCTGATCAAATACAACCCTTCCCACTTATTCCCGTCCATTCTGACCTTGCGTTTGTTCACGACCGAAGCCCGTCTACGAATCAATCAATCACCACCCAATTCGCGACACAGCGCACTCCCAATTGCCAACTGCGAACTTCCCACGGTACCACCTGCAACATCCCACCTTCGAGCCACGCGCGCGCGACGTGCGCCCGCCTCACAACGATGCCCTCAGACGACTACACCACCGTCGCCCGCGGGCCTCTCAAGCTCAAGGGCGCCGTGGCCGGGGGTAAAATCAAGAAACACAAGAAGAAGAAGGATAAGACGGACCTGGAGAAGAATCTATCGACTGGAGGAGACAACAACAACAACAACAACAACAACAACAACAAATCGCCAGACAACACAAACGACGATGACGAGAAGAAGCAATTACAACTGAGAGAGGGTAGTGCAGACGCAGATGTAGAGAAACGGGAACGAAGAACAAGTCAAAACCAGGAAAGGGAGGAAGAAGATGAAACAAAAACTGAGGCGGAGAGGAGGTTTCTGGAGGCTAAGAGGAAAAGGGTACCTTTTTTTTTTTCTTTTCTTTCCTCTCTCCACGCGCCCAACGCAGCACAGCATGGCTTCGCGAATCTGACACTAACATTCTGTAACAAAAAACAGCTAAAAGAAATGACCGAATCCGGCCGCGTCCGCCCCGAGCTGCTCAAGACACACAAGCAGCGCGTGGAGGAGTTGAACGCGCACCTGTCGCGCTTGAGCGAGCATCATGATATGCCCAAGATTGGACCTGGTTAAGAAAGCACAGGGCAGAAAGAAAAAAGAGAGAGGGAGACAGGAAATCCGGGCGACAAGAGACGAGGGGAAACCAGCCCGAGGATGCCTGGGCTGGTATGTGGATTGTGGAATGTTCGCGGAATGCAGCACCAAACCGGCAACTGCCCAATTTGCACAGCCAAAAAACATGGCATCCACTGGCATACCAGATACTAAGAGCAACACGACATCAACAAAAGAGACAGACAAGAGAGAAGACGAGGAAGAGCCGATTACCCGATGCTCGCGTGTCCGGTGAATCGGAATCCAGGGCCCGGTGGCAAGACGTCAGACATCCAGTTAAACCGGGAATACTTCGCGAACGCCACTGCTGGGGAACAATGTAAAGGCTGACAGAGCTGGATCTGAAGATATGTTCTCGCCAGACTCTGGCATGTCAATTGTTCCAGACCTGACGGAGAAAGGTGATTGATGACAGTTGATGACAGTTGATGGGGGGCGGAATGGGAATGGGAATGCCCCGAGAGGCTGCAGATATTCACGAAGTTTCTATTTTTAACACCGATCCATGATACCAATCAGAATTCACTTTGCACCCATCTTACGTTCTTACCTGCGGGACGTCAACTTCAGCTGTTCTGACTTCTGATGGTGTCGACCCGATGTGCTCTATCTCGAGTTTTGGTTTTTTTTTGCTCTTGGTAGACATATGTCGGATTTACATTCACGAGTGCGTTTTATAGTACGAGTCTCAATATTGATGATTGCCAGTGTTTCACGTCTAATTCATTACATTATCCCATCAACACACATCTTACATCTACCCAGCGGTGTGTGTGTGTGTATGTACGCATGTTGTCCGTTCCTATGTATATACCTGTATCCAATCCATCCATTTCTCCTTTACCGCGTTTCCAACTTCGTGAAGATCTCCCTGTGACAACTTAGCTCGCCCCTTTTGTCTTGCACATCGTTACAGACCACCGAAGTCTCCTCTTCCAACAATGTAGATAGCCTCACCAAAATCCTATACATAAACCCTTCCCTCTACCAAATTTCCTCCTCCTACTCTTGTCACCAAGTATCGTTAAACAGATGCCCTTTTTGTCCAGAAATAAAGAATGTTGTCATACATCGCGACGACGGCAGCGCGCCGCCGCGGAAATGAATGCATGTGTACGTGTATGTGTGTGTGTTGTTGTTGTAAACCCCGGAATGCAAGAACGACAGAAAAAGAATGTAAGTGACGTAGACGTAAGTAACCAACGCAATGCAGTGCTGAAGCAAACGAGACGCAAACTTGAAAAGTCAAAGCCAAAACCAAAACCCATAAACCAAGACGAAAAATGGAACTTCAATTGCGCTCACGTTCAAGCAAGAGCAACGCAGAACAACAGCGCTCCCAACACGACAGCCTCAACGACCATCAGCCAGCGCCCCGATCCCCGCTGCTGCTGGAGAGAAGAGCCCGCGTTCTGAAGGCTAGGAGAAGCCCTGGTGGTGCCGGCGCCCGCTGTGGGGGTGAGATCGACACGGACGGTGCTGGTCTGGGTCACGACGATCTCGACGCCGTCCGAGGTTGAGGTCAAAGTTTGGACGATGACCTTGGAGCTGGGGGTCATGGGCTCATCGGGCTGTTGTGGCTGCCGGGTGGTCTGCGGTTGCTCGGTTGTCTGGGGCTTGGTCTTGGAGGTGGTGCTCAAGGTGGTTGAAGAGACTAAGAGTTCTGTGTTAGTTGATGTTCTAAAATTTGCAGGATAAACCGAGCCCTGAACACCGGAGTGTCTTCATGGGAAAGGAGTTAGGGGATGTTGAGGATTTACAGTAAAGAGGTGACACCGACATACCCACAGTGACCGAGGAAGCTGATACTTCCCGGGATGTGGAGGACGTGGAGAAAGAAGAAGAGGTGGCACGTGAAGTGGACGTGGACGACGAACCAGAAGAAATGGTCGTAGCTGATGTGGACGACGCTGTCGTCGACACCGACGACACGACATCAGAAGATGAAGTGGTGGGTGAAGTGGATGACGATGATGATTCAAGAGAAGAAGAAGATTTGGATGAGGTGGACGACGAACCAGATGAAGAAGAAGTGGTGGAAGACACTCCGGCTTCAGAAGACGGCTCGGAAGACGACACAGAAGACGCAGCAGACGACGTTGATAAAAGAACGAGAGTTCTCTCACTCTCGCTCACGGACGTACCAGTTGAGCTGGGGCTAGCCTGAGGTACCGAGGAGGATGTTGGCTTGATCGAAGTGGTCGAAGTAGTGGTGGTGATGACAGGAGGAGCCTGGGTGGTGGTTGACGGCTCAGGCGCAGGTTCACTCGATGAAGAGCTGATGACTTGCTGCGCGGAGCTCGACGACGAAGGAACCTGAGCGCTGGATGAGGCCGAAGGAGTGGGTTGCTGAGTTGACGAAGCGATGGTGGTGTTCGAGTCATCACGCTTGGCCATGCGCAAGATGGCTGTCGCAAGAGGGGCGTTGTCCCGGTGAACGGCCTCGATGGCTTGCTTCTCTGACTCCCATACTCCGTGCTGGAACCGCCCAGGGAATGTCTTGTGAAGGATGATGTGAAGAGAGTCTGGCGATGCCGTATCCACCATGGACTGGAAGTTCTCGCCCTCTGCCGATGCAGCTCCCTCACGACACTGAACCCTCTGCTGCCATCTTGATGGTCCGGCCGATGTCAAGCCGAAGAAGAACAAGAGGCACAGGGTGACGCTCAGAAGAGCGCGCCTCGACGAAGTCATCTTGTTGTCGGTGGTGGTGTTGGTTGGTAGTCTCTGGTCCTCTGGTCCCGTCGAGCGTGTCCTTGCGTCTTCCGATGCCGCTTTCTCAATGTCAATGATGGGAAGCGAGGCTCCGGGAGGGGGCAGCTCGTGGGTTTTGTTCGGTCCCATGGTGGCTTGCCGAGAAAAGAGAGCAAGTCTGGGTGGCCTTGTCCTGCAGCAAATGGAGATGGGCAACGGTGGTGATGTGTGGCGATCCCAAGCGGCCTGCCCTATGGAATCGTCTGCAAGCTGTTGGCTGATGGGGCCGTTCTGGAGTCTCGTCAGGGCTGGGTTCCGTTCTTGGGGAGTGAAGATTGCGGTCAAGGTATCAAGAAGCTGCAGGACTTGAAACTCAAAAGACAGAGACTCGTCGACCGACTCCACGAGAAGAGAACTTTGATTGCAGCAAGAGTCAATGGAGACTATTTTAGTGCGGTCGTCCTGCATCGACTTGTAAGCACTGTGATCGTCCCGACTCGGTGTCTTCTTGTATCTTTCTTGTTCAGGAAGATGATGCAGAACGGAAATAACGGCCTGAACTGGCTGGGACAGTCTTGAACGTTACCGTTCGAGTCAAGCCAAGCAAGACAAGAGGTAAAACAGGGCAAGACCCCCCAACGGAAAGGGAAGGGGAAGGGAGCCTGGGGAGCTTGGGGAGGAGGAGCCGTGAGCCATCACAGAGCTCAGACTGGTTGAGGATGGCGAGGTGGGACAGAAAACCTGAAGTTGGCGGAGAGCGGAAAGGGCGAGAAAGGGTGAGGGAAGGAAGCTGCTGGGTGATGCTTACCTGGCTAACGTTGCACTACCGAGACAACGACCACAGTGGATGAGACTTTTGCCAGAGGTACCTGTATCTTTTTTTCCTTCTTCTGTTCTTCACGCAGTTCAGTGTTGTTCACAAGTTGTTCCTGCCTCTGCCTCCACGGAGCACTGTAGTCTGTAGTGTACATAAAATAAAGATGGGATTTTCTCCCTGATCTCCTACACAGTAGATCTCCCTAGCTCCTTCCGTCTTCTTCCAACTTGTGTGATTTTCCAACTTTCCCGCCCATGTTCCAGCGGTCTGGATTGGTCTGACCAAACTGGAGTTTCCTTGCTCGCTTGTACCCAACATGGTAACTTTCCCTGCCATTATGACGGCAACTGGCCCGTATTGATCGTATTGAGTGGATGAATACGGCGAGACGGCATGGGGTGGGGGTTGTTGTTGCGGCGCTCTTTAGCCTCTGTTGATCGGTCCAACATGGCGCAAGTGGACGCCGACAAGGGCCAGGGAGCTTCACTTCTTGGTGCTATGGACAAGGTACAGCTATCATATCTTTGCTTTCATGAAGATGGTGCCTGGAGCCGCCAAGGTTCACCCAAAAACCCAAAGACTGCAAGCGCCAAGATTCATCGGTCGCAAAGAAATCCGACGAACCCACCAGGATTGGAAACCTCTGCGGCTCACAAAAGCTGAAACGGCCATCAGAGAAGACGCGGGAAGCCATGACGGTGCTTGACTACCGCTACGAAGCCTGCTTCCCATTTGTGCGCCACGGCACCTCCCCCAGGCGTTGGGGGGATGCTTTGCCCAAAGAGGAGATGGTTTCACGACAGCAAAGCCAAAGAGGGAACCTTTTGGATCTCCCACTCAGAATCAATTGTACCCGAGAGACGCGCGGGTCAGGCTTCCACGGCTTCGTACTTTGAGAGAATCTGATGCTTCGTTCGTGTTTGTATCGACCAATCCCACGTGTTAAAGCTGCAACTGCAGGTTCACAGCCTCCTCATTGAGCTTCATGCTCGATCCGCGGGTTTTGAGGATACACACGATTACGACAGGCGGGGTCCTGATACGGACTGAATGCTCCTTTGTTACGACTTTACGAGTTGCAAGAGGGGATCACCTAAACTTAAGCTTGGCAGAAAAGTTTGGTCGAATTTTGTCAGGTTGTCAGGTTGCGTTGGCGCCTGCTGTTTCCAAATTTCCCAGCCATGCCATTTTTGTTGTTTTATTTTCCCGAAAGCGCTCGCTGTGTTGTGTTGTTGGGCAACCCCTCACGAACGTACTTTTCCTTTCTTTTCTTTGTTATTGGGGCTGGATGGCTGGACGTCGTCGCTCCGTCGCCGCTCTGCTCCGGCGCTCACAAGCTGAACGAAGTGTGATCCGATCTACCGCGCATCCACACTGTTTTACTTAGTCTGACCTTATCCCAACGCCACTGCCGCATGGACGGAACTGTCAACCTCTCATCTCAAAGCTTCTGTCTTGAATTGAACCCCACAGAAGAACAGTCTGACAGGTGCGGTGTGCTTACATTTGCAAGTGATGGATGGCCGTATAAACTTGCGAGGCTGGCACGGCTGGCAAAACTTTTGAAGCAATTCCGATGTTTTGATGAGCTGCGGGCAGAACAAGGCGCCAGAACGGCGGACCGAGGTGTGGAAATTGCGAAGTGTTCTTGTCCTTGTTGCTGCTCCCGTCCTGGCTCGGTGTGCAAGTCGTTAACGTCATCGGCCCACCGAAGTGGTATCGCGTAAAAAACTCGTGGTACGAGGTCATAACAGGCCGTGTTATCACCAACTTACATACTATGATATGCTGTTGGGCGACTGAATCTTATGCTGCATCTCTTATGTTGACCAACTGATTTTTTGTTCGGAAAGGTGTTTGTGCTGCTTTGTTTACATCGTATATTGGGCTCCCGTCCGAGGCTCGAACAATTCGATCTCATTCTTTGATGACCACAGTCTTGTCGAGAATCTTTCGCTCACTTTGCGTCTCGTTTGCAGGACGTAGGCGACCACTTCAATTGAAATGTTACCGTGTACTGTGCTCCACTGCTCCGACCACCAGCCATCGCGATGAGTGTCGTCGGCCCAGGCGGCTCATCCGGAAGAGCACGGCCGCCGAACCCAGATCCTTGGGGCGGGGGCTACAGTACGGCGCGGCCGGCGACACACTGTCGGCTTCCGATTGGCCGGGCACAGCGTCTCAAAAGTCGGAACCAATACGGCGGTTCATCCACTATCAACGGTCGACGGCTGCACGTGTACACTACGGCTAGTCGCTCGGGGGTTAGGTAGGTGCTGAGGCACTGTAGAGTAGTGCTCTCTCGGTTCACTCCGAGTTTATAATTGTTCACTCTTCTACGATCTTTTGGCGGGTTTGTTTGGGCTTTTGATCTTGAGATTTGAGAATACTATGTTGGGGGTGCGGCATGGGACGTTGAACTTTCCAGGCTAACGACTTTAGATTATCATCACAACCCGAATGTCATTCTTCAACTGAACCATTATACGGACCCAGTCTCGAGGCAATGGAGGGCAACTGATGTCCCGAACGTGGTGTCATCGACCGACATGAGCGTGAGCAAAGCCATCAGCAGCCACTTCAGCAATCACCCGTTACTGCCAAGTAACCGAGATGTCCCCCAGAGCCTCATCTCGGAGTGCAGTTGAGTATTCGGCGATTCGACCGAAGGGAGCTCGGGATACGTACAGAACACCTCTCGTACTGCGGTAGGAGAGTTATTAGGATGGGTCATAGTTCTTCTCCTGGGATATTGGCAATCATGAAACCTTGCTGGGCAAAAGGCTTGAGTACCCGGCCTCTTACCCATGATGAACCTGACCTCAGGCTCCGTGAAGGTGCCTCAACCGCCATGACACACCCAGATGTTTTTGACATGTTGTGTTGGAAGTTCTCACGAAATGATGCCCTGTGGCTGAAGATTGCACGGCTCAGCACTGAGTAGCGGCGGCCTGCAGTGCAGTGGCGCTACAGTGGCCCATGCCTCACCGAGCCCAGCACGAACCTTGTCGCCCACGCCGTGTTCCTGGATCGCCAAAAGGTGGGACTCGAAACATGCCGCCTGCTCCGACCACCGACGACCGGGCCGCGTCCAAGCTACAGTACCCCCCTCCCCCTCGCTGGACCATTTCTCTTCATGTGATTGTGGGTGTAGCTTCTGGAAAGATCAGAGAAAAGTGGACGATATACGACAGAAACAACTATTCCATCCCATCTTGAAAATACCATTCTTAGCGTCAGGCTATCCGTCTAGTCAGATATCAAGAAATCGAATTATGTGGCCTTTTACACTGGACAACTCTGCGGAATACAGTTGATTACGCAATTCAGGGTCTCCAAACAATTTCTTTGTTCCCTCCAACAATCAACATCCACGCCAGGACTTCGACCACGACTTCAACAACTCGTCATTCTACCTATCCAAGCCATTGACTACCAAACGGGCATAGCACACCATCTTCGCCCTTGCCGACGCCCATTCGATGTAGCCCGAGGCCCGAGCCACGAAGTACGAAGCTCAAAACCTCGACCATGTCAGAGCATCTCCGACCTCCAGCTCCAGCTCCAGCTTCAGCTTCAGCCCCATCCCACTCTCCGACTCTCCACGCAACCGACTCCAAATACGAGGGCCAAGACCCTGAAGAAGACCTTACCATCGGTACACGAACACCGAAACCATACTACCGTCAGAGCTTCGAGCTCCTCGAGCCCTCCGAACGACTCATACACCGAGCAGCGACCGTGGCTCTGTCACAGAGCCAGCCCTCTCCTACATCAGCCCACAGCTCGAATCCGGCGAGCGATAGCGGTACCGAAGCAGACGATGAACACTTCCTCAAGGGATTGCCGGCTCCCAAAACTCGATTACACAAGGGATTACGTGGGAGGAACGAGCCGCTGTCAGGAACATCAACACCCCTGCTTACCCCAAACGCCATAGACGAGGATGGACGAGACCCCGACCTAAACCCGAGATCCGGCGTTTCCATACGACTAAAAAGAAGTGAAGCCGAGAGAGCTCGTAGAAGGAAAGAGGTTGTTCGCCGTGGTGCCGAGGTACTGCTGCTTGCTTGTCAGGGGGTGCTTGTAGCGTCGAATCATGATGTACAGCCCTTTTTACAATCACATCGAAGAGGTACGTTGAGCTCTTGCTATTGCAGTCATAACCTCAGCTAACACATTTCTTCCAGAACTCTCCGCCTTGGGCTGGCTATTCTCGACACTACTTGTCCTCTACCCGCTGAGGCTCGTAGCTTGGGCATATCGTCGAGGCAACCCATCGAAACGGTTGCCCCTTTCTGTCCCTACTTCCTTTGATCCGGCTCCGGCGTTATACCCACAGCTTATACCGCTGTTCGTCTCGCTTCTTGTTGCACAAAATGTCGAGGGTGTTGTGTTGCCAAACGTGATTTTGAGCATCTGCTCGCTACCAAGACCGTTGATACCTGGCGCGGGATACTGGGAAGAGTACAGTTCTACACAGTGGCTTCTGTCTTGCATTCCCCTTGTGGTGGGCAGCTCTGCTACGGATCCCGAGATCCTGACGTTGCTGTATCCCTTGCACCAGACGCTATGCTTGCTCTTGCAGCGACTTACCACGACTAGCCTTCTGATTGCCGAATTGCAGTTGCTCTCTGTGGCCCTCATTAACGTTCTGCTACTGGCGCGATCTCCCCAGGTGGTCATCTTGAAGGGACTTCTCTGGGGAGGCGGTTTCGGCATCATCGTGCTTTGTGGTAAAGTCATCCAATGGGGTATCTCTTTGGCTAGAGTACCAAAGTGGCGGTTCAAGCGTCCTTCCATTCCCAAGTCTGGAAGTACATCTGGATTCTGGAGGTTCTTTAAAGCCGCCAAACGTACATACTATGACGGTAAAACTGACAATGAGGAGGTACTAAGCGACTCCGACTATGTGGTTTCGGGTCATCATGGCAACCGAAGCTCCGCAACTCCTTCTTGGGATGCGAGCTTCTTGCAAGGGAGGACAAGAGAGGATAACATCAGCAGCGCTGAAGAGAACTCATCACGACAGCCCAACGGTGTTGATGTTCGTTTTGATACGCAGGAGCCGCCATCGCCGCATCAGTCCTCCCCACGGAGGCACACATTGCCTTCTTTGGGTAAAATCACCAGCATTGTTCGGTCCCAAACCAGCACTCCTTCTGGCCGCCGGAAGCGCTCTGCCTCCTCCAGTGTGCGCGCCTTCTTTTCCCTGACACAAGGACAAGCCGCTGTAAGGAAGTGGCTATACGCCGGCTGGGTTTACGTTTGCATACTGATCGTTATTTTGGTTGGCGTTCGAGAGTATGTGGGACGATACGCTCTCGCTGAAAACGAGCCCGTGGGGTGGGCGCTTGGTTACCTATTTGGCGACATTCCCGAGTTCAGGCTCGAGGTCGTCAAGGCGGATCTCGAGAGATGGATCTGCCTCCCGATACGAGCCGATGGTGAAACTTCCGGCGCCTTGGGCGGCTGGGTTCAGTTCGTCCGGCAGTCTATCTTTGGAGAAGCAAATACCCGTCTCCTCCTCAGCGGCTACTGGCTTGTCGTCATCATAATCGGCCTCGCCGTCGTGTTCCGCCTATCGCCTATCTACGAGGTTGATACACGTCGGAAGGTCTTTCACTTCATGATGGTCGCCATGTTCCTACCTACCATCTTCATTGACCCAACCTACATCGCTCTGGCTCTGTCGATTGTTCTCGCCATTTTCCTTCTGGTTGACCTTCTCCGGGCCAGCCAGCTCCCTCCTCTATCTACGCCTATAGCCCAATTTCTCACCCCATACGTCGACGGAAGAGACCTACGCGGTCCCGTCGTCATCTCGCACATCTTCCTCCTTATCGGATGTGCCATTCCTCTATGGCTCAGCTTAGCCGCATTGCCGCGCATCGGAGAAGGCCCTCTAGCAGGATGGGAGGTCCCATTCCGGGACATCAGCATGGCCGCCGGAGTCGTATGCGTGGGACTGGGCGATGCGGCAGCCTCGCTGATCGGAAGGAGATGGGGTCACAAGAAGTGGCTCTGGGGAGGCGGCAAAAGCATCGAGGGCAGCATTGCGTTTGCGACAGCGGTGTTTGTGGGGTTAATGGCGGCCAATATTTGGTTATTCGTTGGGGGCTGGCCCTCGACTGTTGGCACGCTTTCTACGGTTGCCCGGGAAGCAGAACTTAATGATTGCTTCGTAGCTGGCGCGGGCGCGGGTGTAGGTGAGGTGGTGATGGATATAATTGGGAGGTTATGGGAAGCATTGTCTCAACTGCCACAGGCGTCGTGGTTGACGACGGTGGTGAAGACGGCGGTGTGTGCTTGCATGGCATCCCTCACGGAGGCGGTGTTGACGGGAGGTAATGATAATGTGGTGGTGCCGGTTGTGCTGTGGACTTGTGTCAAAAGCATGGATATGAATTTGAGATAGTGCTGCAGTATCATGCTTCTGTTTGTTATAGAGGGATAGATAGATAAACTAAGAACGTGTTGTTACTAGAGGTCCGATCTTGTGATCAGATCTGTGATCCATGATGATGGACTTGAAGCTGCCCCTCGCTAACGAGCAAGATCACCATTTTCCTCCTCGGAAAACCATCAATACCTTGAAGCCCTTCCGCCTTATTTACGTCGCCATCGAGAAGCTCTTTGTGAAGTCCCACAACAAATTAGGCTCGACGGTCCACCTTGAGCCTTCAACTCTACTTGTAGCACACCCTTCAAGACCATCAGCTCGGGTTTCGACCGGAAGGTTTGAACGACCCATGGTACGATGAATAACACTCAAGTCACAAGTTCCAAGAATAGTTGCTCAAGGTAAGCTCAAAATTCGCGCCAAATGCCGTATACCATGCTCTTCTAGACGATCGTGGAAGTCAAGAATGAACAAGGACTGAAAAGTATCGACTTCACCCAACCATCCAAAGCCTCCAACGCTACAGTGAAGCCTTGAAGCAGTATTTTAACACACAAGAAAATGACCGGAAAAAAAAAAGAAACCTATATTGCCTGCCCATTTATCGAAGACAGAAAAAAAAAATTAAAAAAAAAAATCATCACATTGACCAAACATCGGCCTTAAATAACGCCCGGCTGGTTACTTAGATAGTCAAAAACACACTCCCCCCGACAATACTAATAGCCAAAATCGCCGTCACGATGCCCGCCCCGACCCGATCCGCCATCGTAATCGGCTTCAACGCCGCCAACCCTCCCCTCGACGCCGGATCCGTCGCACCTGCTCCGGGATCACCCTTGGACGTTCCGCCCTGTGCCGTCGTAACGGGACCTTTAGCTGCCTTACCCAGCCCCTTATGCGTCAGGGTATACATGACGGCGCTCAGGGCGTTCATCTGCGCGCCGACGCCAGCCCACCCGTCGAACGACTGCGTCCACTTGAACCCGCACGCGGTCCCGTCGATACCCTTGAAGCCTGGTTGGATGCCACCGCTGTCTACTTGCGGTGCTGCCGCACCGACGGGTCCTGTGCACGAGGCGGCGGCGGCGGCGGCGGTTGAGCGGATCCAGGGGTTGATGCGCTCGTACGTGTAGGGCGCGACTTGCGAAGTTGAGGATAGCCACCGCAACAAATAGCCCTTGAAAGTCTGCTGGTCGATGTTGCACTGGTACGGGTGTCCACGGTCCTCGAATCCCGATTCGCAGTACCACTCCTTGATGATCTTGGTGTCGTTGGTCAGGAACTTGGTCTCGACGGCTCCTAACAAGCCGTCCACGCGGGTTTTCCATTTTTCTTGTTCGGCGCCCGTGGTGACGTTGTACATGAAGGCCGCGCCCTGGAGGAAGACGCCGACGTTGTAGGACCAGACGTGCGGCCCGGAGTCGTTGCGGCACACGTGTGTTGTCACGTCGAAGTGGGCGCCGTCTTTGACGTCGTACTCGTCCGTGATCAGGTTGATGGAGCGCTCCCACTCCCAGGTGCGCGAGGCCCATTCGCCATAGGAGCTGTTGCCTGTGAAACGCGAGAGGCGCGCGCCGAGGTTGAAGAAGAGGCCGTTGGAGATACTGGGAGGGATGTCAGTATGCTGACACAAAAAGAAAAGTCATTTGTAAAATGACAGAACCTCCAAGCGACCCAGAACAAAGTTAAGAATCCCTCTTCTCTTCCTCTTCCACTTACGAATTCTTATAATCCTTTCCCGTCTGAAAGTCGTTGATAGCCCATCTGAGGCCTCCACCGCAGTTCACGTCGTCCCAGCGCGATGCCATCTGGTTGAAAACGGCCTGGACGAGCGCCAACCATTGCGGCTGGTCAGGAGGCGGGTCCGGGAACGCGTCCTCGGCCGCCATCATGGCCGTGAGAGTCCAGAAGCCTACGTCGTCGTTGGATGATGTTCGGGACTGGTTGGCGGGCATGAAATCTCGGGTATCGGATGCTTGGTGTACAATCGCCTGTGTCGTCACTTCCACGTAAGATGTGTCGCCCGTAATCCACCAATAGTCGACCAATGCGCCAAACATCGCGCCTGCTTCCCACCAGTAGTAAGGGTCCGGCAAGTTTCCGGGTGTGTCGCCGGTGTTGTTGCCCGTGTAGTATTTCATCATTCCGTACGCTATCGTGGCGGCGGCATCCTTGACCGATTCTACTCAACGCCCGTGTTAGTCGCGTGTGCGCAAACGGAAGGGAAGTTTGGGATCCTTCTTACGGTCATTGTCGATGTCCATGGTGATGGCCGTCGCAGACTGGGCGAGCAGGCCTAGCAGGCCACAGGCCGCAACATTCCACCTCATGGCGGAGAGAGCGAACCGAGAGAACGAAGGACGACTAAATCAATAAAGCGTAAAGCGAATGACGGGAAAGGCGCTGAAACGAGGGACGATGAGCGAAAGTCTTCACTCAAGAAGTTGGACCGCCGGCAATAATCACAGAAGCGGCATACTCTTTTCACAGAGTAGGTGTGTTGTTTAGTTAGAAAACCAGTGAAAACAGGAGAGAAAATGAGACTAGCGAGAGTAGGAACTGGAATGACGATGATAGGATGAAAGAAGACAAGCATTCCCAAAACTAAGTTGCCCACCAACACTTTGTGGTCCAAAACAGCCAAGCAATACAATGGTCTCAAAAGGCAACAAGCCAAGCCAGAATGGAACCAACAAAAGAGAGAAACACCGACGGCCACGGCACCGTATGAGGACCAGCACTGGCAACAGGGACCCCCAAGCCGCTAAAAGGACCCTTGGCGAGCACTAGCTAGACGCCTGTGACAGTTTGATGAAAGGATACTGTGTACATGATAGTGTCAGAACCACGGCCGGGGTTTGGGTCGCTGAGACGGTCTAGACGGGTACCTTTTAGAAGGGTAGGATCTAGAAATGTAACCGGGCCAGAACAGAGTGCTGAGATTCCGAGTATTAACCCAGTCTACACTGCTCATCAGGGAGATTCTGGTGGCGGATTGGAGGGTGCGGACAAGACTTTGAAAACAAGGAACGCTGGAACAATAGCAATGCGAGCAATGCGACGACATAGCCACACGCAGCTCGGATTGGAACCTAGATTAGCTGAAATTGGGGTTGACGAACCAACACGATAAGAGCTCGTGTCGAGCCAAGACATTGGCAAAATTGGCAGAGTCGGCGGATTGACAAAGGATGAAAGTGTTGGAAGGGCTTAAATAGCAAGAACCATGGGAACCATGCCTTTTTCTGACCTTCGATCTCATGTGGAAGGGGGAAAGCACGTGGCAAAGTTAAAGATACTCCAGTGTTTTTGATATTGGACCGCTTCATCTGAACAATTTGGACATCCAAATTATCCATACTGTACGATTTGTTAGTGCAGTGTGTAAGCGCGTGAGCGTTGACCTCTCTCCCCGAGAAAGTGACCCTGCAATTTCAAATGCTCACTCATCGCAAGTCTCCGAATGTGCCGCTTGTTTAGGCTTGGGCTAACCTCGTTTCGTGATTTGTGTATGCTTGGCGAGGCCAAGGGAATCCGAGACTTGAACTGGGTTTTGACAGTAGAACACAGCCACAGCCGAATGGCTATATCTCCGTGTGAAAGTCGTGTTTCTTTGTCTTCACTCACCGTGCAGGAATCCAAGATTGCTGGGTGAAACACTAAGGCATAAAGTTCGGACCTCCCTCGCCGCCAGTGTAGAAACCCCTGAACCGTGCAGACATCAAACACCTGGGTTGTATTAGTGAATGGACGTTTAGCAGGAGAGCCAGAACACGTCTTCAAAATTAATACAAACAAATACTCACGTAGGAAAATTTCCAGAACAACTTGAAACATATCAATGACATCCTATAATTTCCATATCGACATGTCAGCCGTTGATAGCCATCAATAAAGGTCGTCGGTTGTCCAGAATTGCGATCCTTGTAACGCGGTCTGGACTCCCGCCAAGACCGGACGACCTTGATCGGGACCCGAAAGGTCAAGGGTCACCTGGCGGCTAACTTCGATTGCAATGCTGCATGCGATTCAGCACCCAAACCTCATGATGTAATTCACGTGATTTGTATTGTTGATAAGCCGTCCTAGTGGATGTCTTTTGTTTGAAGCTGCCTTCGATTCGTCGAGATCGCACCATATGGTACTACGCTTCTGGGCCAAGAGTACCGTATGTACCCAAGAGACATCATTCCTTCTGTCCGTTTACGCCTTGCGCTTCTTGGCCGGCCTGGCGTCGGCATCGTCCTCCTCATCGTCCTCTTCAGCATCCTCGTCATCGTCATCTTCAAAGTCATCATCGCTCGCCAGCTCCTGTTCTTGCGCTTGGGCTGTGATGTGTTAGCAAAAATCCATAAACAGGGAGGGGCGTAGAGATGTTTCTTACTAAAGTACTTGATAGCACCGGGCCACAGGTCGTCTGAAAGGGCAAGCGCGAGGCTATCACCATCCGGGAAGATCTCCAACTCGATCTCATCCTCCTCCTCTTCCTCTTCCTCATCATCTTCCTCCTCTTCCTCCTTCTTGCTTTCACCGGCCTGTGCGACAGCCTTTCTGGCTTGTCGCTTTTCTTGGAGATTCTCAATAGCAGCCTTGTTTTCCTCCGCAGATACTCTCCTACCCCTGTAGCCGAACCAGGCAAAGAAGCTAAGGCCTCCGAGCCCAATCTTCTCGATCTGGTCCCTGAGTTCCTTTTGCCTGTCCGTGAAATTCTCACCCTTAACGGTCGACCAATGCTTGCCATCAGCCTTCTCCTCTTCCCAGACGGCGTTGACCAAGCCGAGCAGGCCACTCGTAAGGTCCTTGCCCTTCTTCCACTTGATGTTCACCGGCTCGCTGACCAAGCCTGTCCAGCCGCCCTTGCTTCTCCGCGACCAGAACTTCTTTTCCAGCACCTTGTCCTCGAAGTACTCGTTTTCGGCAAACTCGAAGCGGAAGAGGACGCTGCGGGGGTCTCCGGAACCACCATTTTCGATTTCGAAGTGGGACACGGAGAAAGAGGTGAGGGACGAGAGCAGGAGGGCGGAGTCTTGAGGTTGGATGTACTCGTCAATGTCTTGCGGCGCCTGCTCGAAAACCAAGGGCCAGAAGTTGGGGATCTGGGCTACGACCTTCTCGCGCTTCTCGTAGAGGGGACGAGACAGCTGAACCTGCTGGCGGACTTTCAGATGAGACAGGTTAGTGATGAGTGATACCCAAACACAAGGAAGCGACGAAGATGATGGGAAGACGAGGAACAGGTAGAAAAGCAGACTTACTGATCTCGGTCTCCACATCCTCGAACTCGTTCTCGAGGTCGCGCAACTCCTCGTACGTAACGGAGGTTTCTGCCGGGGAAGCCATATTGCTAGGTCGTGCTTGAAGTTTGACGCGTGATACCTCTGAGACGTTACTGCTACCTAGAAAAGAAAGAGAGAACGCGTGAAAAGTCGTGCCTCGGAGGAGAAGAAAAAAAGTTGTAGTTACTTTCCGTCAATCGCTTAGTCCTGTTTCATGCTTCGGCAGGCACGTTCTGTGACGCGGAGCGAGTACCTTTGCGGTTCACTGCGGGGTTGCACAGTAGCTCAAAATTAGGTTCGTTAGTGGAGGTCCATCTGATAGACCCCACCATTCAGCCATGTAACCGTTCCACTGGGTTTTGGTCTAGGGGTACTGCAGCTCACTGAACCGAACTCGAATGGGGTGACGATCAATTTCCATAGCGCAGTCTGTTAGCGGCCGCTCTTTACAACGAAGGGGACGGGAGCGGAAGGTTTGGGACCCTCACATCGTAACTGGACTGTGATCAACGACGACGTAAGCTGTCGGCGGCCGAGAACGCGTCTCCAGACACCCTCCGAAGGCCAGCCACAATGCCCCGGGCTTGTTGTCCCGGCTGTCTTTCACCAGATGGCCTCGGAGGAAATTGCGTTGACGAGGATTGAGATGGGCAATTAACGCCTTCAAGTCGGAAAGCAGCTAACTTTACTGTACCAAGCAAGGCCCTTCCTGCAACCCCAGATAAGGTACCTGACGACTTCATTGTGAAGTACTGCTCGCGACTGACAACGTACCTCTTAGGTAACCGCCTCGGCCAAATTACCTTGCCTGCCGAGGACTTGGATTTTGCTGGACGGATATTCAGTTGCTTGGGCAAGAGCCGCAGAATACAGAGTGGGATTGGTGATGTTGACGGTGCCTTCCTCTTAAAGTACCATAATGGGCGCTGTGTTCAAAGCGGAAGGAGCTTCCCATGAGGGCATCTCGTCCATGCAAGCAAAACTACGTATTTTCCCTCCTCCCACAATCCTTTTTTGCTTCAGGTTCCCACGTTCTTTTCTCGTCTGCTCTTTTGGATTCTTCTCCTTCAAGCTTTCTTGAATACACTCACTTTCATAAATGCGCAAGGGACGCCAACACGTCCAACCATCTCTGATCTCACGTAAACCGTCGCGATCATTCGCTGACTGAGCTACTCGGAATTGGTCAATCTGATCTGACAAGTCTTCGACTGACGACGTCCCCGGCCGTGCCTGTCGGCGCTGGATCGGCCTGCTGGGTCTCTTGCCAAAATGGGTGTCCGAAGTCGGGCTCGTATTGATGAATAACCTCCCGTGTCGCGGCTACGCTAGGTTCCGGGGGCGTCTGTTTCACACCTGCACCTTCTGAAGACGTCGCTGGTCTGCGGATCCGGTTCCTTTGCCAGTCGGGCTCGGGCCTTGACTTTCTGTTAGTAGCAGACTTCACCGTCCCATGGCACATGACTGGCTTATTTTAAACATCCTTTGCGTCAACCTTCTGTAGCCGTCATGTTTTGTTGACCGGTCTTCTCAAGAGTCATCGCACGTCGAGTTGGGATCTAGGCTTTGTCGAAAAGTGTGGATGAAGTCGAGATCTTCCCCTGGTTTCTCCCTCTGCCACCTACTTCGAGTTTGGCCTTGACCAGGCACTTTTGGTGCACTGTTCGATCCCGAGACCGCTTCTTTTTCGGGGAGCTTCCAGACCGTCATCTCCTTAATACTGTTTGCTCATATTGGACCGAACCATCTGGACTGTGTCACCGCCTCCATTGCTCGTCTTCATTGAAAGAGTGTGGTGGTTATTGTTCTGTTTTTAGGTGGAGGTGTGACGCTGGTGAATAGGCCTGGAATTGACTAACAAAATCTTATTAGGGTTGGATCATCGGCCGAGGTGTCTCCGGCCACCGGTGCGTCAAGGGTCTTTCTTTTTTCTAATATAAATCCTAAGGGAGCCACGGGGGCAAACTCGACTATTTTTAAAAGTTTCCCAAAAGTCAAACAACAAGAGACAGTGCCAAATTCGACAAGTAACGCTCTATCGACACCATGGGTCAGGTTTCGTTCTTGGAGGGGAAGAATCCCGAGTCTCACTACCCCGAGTCAAGGGTGCTCATCATCATGACAGGCGGTACAATATGCATGCAACCGTCTGCAGATGGTCTGGTTCCCATGACGGGCTTCTTGAAGAACGCCATGGCTCCTCGCCCTTCGTTCAACGATCCTTCCGCTCCGAATGGTAAGTTGCTTGGGAATCTGCACTGGAAGTCCTTACTGACTTAGTGTAGTTCAGCTTCGAGCATACAAGAACGGTGCCAAATTGACGTTGGACAGCCTGAGAACACCAGTCAGCGCATATTCTCGTCATATCCGATATGGCATCCTTGAGTTTACCCCCTTGCTCGACTCGAGCTCCATTTCTTCCATGGGATGGACCGAGATCGCGCTTACCATCAAGGAGAACTATCACTTGTTCGATGGCTTCGTGGTGTTGCACGGAACCGATTCCCTTGCATACACAGCATCAGCCCTTTCCTTCATGATGTCTGATCTGGGAAAGCCAGTCATTCTGACAGGATCGCAAGCCTCCATCTTTGCTCTCCAATCTGACGCAGTCGACAACCTTCTCGGCTCGCTTATTATCGCGGGAACGTTCGTTATCCCCGAAGTCTGCCTATTCTTTCACCACACCTTGTACCGCGGCAACAGGACGACCAAGGTATCGGCTTCCTCCTTCGAGGCATTCGCCAGTCCTAACTGCGATCCGCTGGCCAAGGTCACAAGTCTAGGAGTGGATGTTAACTGGGGGTTGATACGACGGCCCACTCGAATTGCCGAATTTCAGGTGACAAAGTATCTCGACACCGCACATGTGGCCTGTTTGCGTATCTTTCCCGGAATCAAGCCAGAGATGGTCGATTCCGTTCTAAACGTCCCAAACCTCCGTGGTTTGATTCTCGAGACGTTTGGCATGGGCAATGCACCGGGCGGCGTTGATGGCAGTTTGACCAAGGTCATTAAAGAAGCAATTGACCGTGGCATTGTCATTGTCAACGTGAGCCAGTGCACAAACGGCTTCGTCTCGCCACTCTATGCCCCCGGAACCGTACTGGGAAGAGCAGGCGTGGTATTTGGCCATGATCTGACTACCGAGGCGGCTCTGACGAAGCTATCATATCTCCTGGCTCTGCCAAACCTCACCTATTCCGAGGTTACAGCACAGATGTCGCACTCGCTACGTGGGGAGATGACCGAAATGGCGTTGCCCTCTTTCTCACACCCTGCAGGGAGCATCGATTCGGCTATGGCATGGTTGCCTGCTGCAGGTATGTACAAGGCTCCTTCAAAATGCTACCTTCGATATCAACTAATTATTGATCAGACACCGCCTTCACGGCTCTTGGCTACGCCATACGCAACGGCGAGCTACGGACTGTTCGCGAAATCCTTGAGGGGGACGAGTTCAACCATCAGCTGCTTAAGAGGGCTGATTATGTCGGCAACACCCCCGTGCATCTTGCCGCAGTTGGGCCCAACCCAGATATTCTTCATGAGTTGCTGACTCGTGGTGCTAGCGTACATCCCCGTAATCATGCAAACCACACACCTCTTTATCTCGCAGAAAAGATGGGTAACGTGGAGACTGTGAAGTTGCTGAGGGAGGCTGGGGCGCACTTGTGGAGGACAGAGCCGCATTCAGGCAATGCATCCGAAGCAGGGGACCTAGCGAGTACGACGGACGTTGCTTCAGTTGGTGCCGCAGAAGATGAGGAGGAGGTGAAAGACGTTGCTGAACGCAGGTCCAACGAAAAGGAGCAGAAGACAAGTGATCAGGTGGCAGACACGGTATCTCCTCGGCACGGATTGGATAAAGGTAGTCTGGTTACAGACGAGTCTTTGGTCCATGGGCTGAAGAAAGAGGATATTGGCAAGTTTGTCAATTAGACCTGGGTGGCCTTGGGCTGGGGAAACGGAAAGAAAGGGACATGCGGGATGGGATAGGAAGCATATGGAACAGCAAATATATCTTCTAGAAGATGGTGTATCCTTTGTCAACGAACATCTTTGGCTGAAATGGAATCTAACGCTTTAGGCTCAGAAAGACCGTCTAACACAAGTCGACGTGTTCAACGCCAACTAGGGACAATGTACACCCGTGTGTCCTTGCATCATTGAGCATGTTGGTGGGTAGGTTCATGATCTAGGATTTAAGATGACAGCCCAGCTTGAAGTGCGACCTACTACACCCTTTTGAGTGATCGCGGAGCTTGCATACTTGCTATACGTGGGCGTAAGGCCAAGACAGGACGATCATCAATGGCTAATCACAGTGCTTCAAACAGGAAGTCCTGAATCCCCTCACCCGTTGACATCCCTTTCTGTGGATCACAGCGTGATAATGCTGGGTAATCAAAAACACATGAATTATTAAACTGCCGAACAAAAAGCGGGAAATTGAGAAACGACGTTGACTTTCATTTTAAGCCTCAATCTCAAGGTTACATGAACCGGTTTGAGACAAGCTTGCGACTTACGTATGATATCTTACAAGAAGGAACTTTATTGAGTGGTTCGCTTCGGAGTTCTTTGATCATCTTTTTCCAGCCGCAAAACTCCACATCAACAAATTAGGCTTACAGCTTGGGGCTCTGCGAAAGCCAGATGTAGGTTCGTGGCACCCTACCTCGACCCAACGGTGGACCAATACGAAGAAGCTGAGGCTCTCGTCACAAGAGAGCAACCGTTCGTTAACGTTAGTTCCTTTGTAGCGCGGGGTAGTAACGAACGTACCACTCTTAAGTCCTAGGTAGACTAGGATTGGAGCTATCCGCCGGCCCTGTGATATGTTATTCAAGGAGCAACTGCATTGGCTCGGCAAACTTCCCAGTCTGACCCGCGTACAGATAAGCAAGCCTCATACAAGACAAGCATCTACACCATGAAGTACGGTGCCAGCGTGGAACCTTTCACAGAGTCAAGAAACATATCGGGTCCTGGACCCGACGGACCGATCTCACAGGAAAGAGCGTCATTGGACTTTTGGTCGTCTTCGATGTGAAAAGAGCGGACGTCTCCTGAAGTGCTTTCATCACTCCAGCAGTCCAGCTGAGACAAAGAGGAGGACGGCACCTCACATGGTCTCCTTCAAGCCGTACTCTACCTCCGGCTGCCTGCTTGTGGTCATCTTCCCGACGGGCCCTTTCACGGGAGACTGGTTCCCGCCCATAGAACGGGCTAGGCCCCCTTTCTGTCTCTCTTATTTTCTTTCCCGGGAACGAAATGATAACAGAACTTTCCAGTCCCGACAAATAAGGAAATACGGCAATATGTACTTGTATGGGGGGCAAAAAATGTGGTGGATAACGACGTGGGACGCTGGATAGCTACCTTGCTATGCTGAGCTACCTTGAAGCTTGGCTACCAAAACACCAGTTATCCCCTTTGTGCCCTATTGGGCTCTCAACCAGCTAGGGCACAAACATCACGTTCAAAGCTGGGGTCCAAGCAGTACCGAGAGAGGCAAGCATGTGCTTTATCTGATGTTTGTCTGTTGGTCACTCCTACACTTTTCTCTTCTTGGCTGTCCTCCTTCAGGCTTTGGGGAGCATAATTCAGGCAGTGACACACGTTTGTTGTTGTTGTGGAACTTCAAACGTGAAGAGAGCGTTGGACAGAGGGAATGCTTGAAGGATAGCCCACTATTCTTTTCACCTTGCAGGGCACCGCATAATTGGTAACAAGGTTGGGTGGGAGATGGATGTTCCCCTCCTACGTCCCCCTTGATCGTTACAATGATTGCCATCCTGCATGACATACGGACTACCTATAGAAGGCCTGCCGGCAAGGCTGAATATCTACTCCCGCTCTTCTCTTTCGGGAATCAAGTTTCAGTGGCTCAACTATCAGCCCCCCTGGCCATCACGAGATGTCTGGCGATAGAGCAGGAAGGAGGAGGTATAAGTTCACTAACCCCCAACGCCTTAATGACAATCTTCTGGCGAACTGTATCGTCTATCACTGCATACAACATCATCACGTTGATCATCGTATCCTCTTTCTTTCAGTAACCAGAGGTCGACATGAACTGCTACATGCTCATAATATGGGTTCTCTCCACGCTGGTAGATGCCTCTACCGACAGTGGCGAGACCATCAACATCACCACTACCGCCATCAACGACACCACCCAGGCCCCAAAAATATTACTGCCTGACAACCTCTTAGCGAGCTTCAGCCCCATGCTGGACATGTACCTTCCACCGGCTGTCAGAGACTTCCTAGTGTCCTGTCACCGAGCAATCACAAGCTGGCTCGGCTTCGATCCCACCATCCTCCTTTCTTTGGGCCCTATCGTATGGGCCGCCAAAAGACTCTGGTCCGAGGTGAAAGTGCTCGTCATCGACGATATTATCTGCAACTGGTTCACCGCCAGAGTCGAGGTCGGCGATGACGACCCCATCTTCATCCACATCATGCGCTGGGTCGCCGTCCAGCCCAACTCAGCTAAGACGCGCTTCCTCCAAGCGGACACCATAGCCGGCAGCGCCGATGACCACGACGAGGACGACGAAGCCGGAGCCGTAGCTGCTGCCGGAGCTGCCGCTGCCAAAACCGCTACTACCACCACCGCTATTACCGCCGTCACCAGCACCTCCACCACCAGCACCAGCACTACCGCTACCACAGACCCTTCCAACACCACCATCACCAAAAACAAGAGAAAACAAGCCCCCACCATCCTCCCCAACGGCGAAGCCTGCCTCAACTTCTCCACCCACAAGCACCAAAAACCCCCTCGCTTCCTCCCCGCCGTCAACGTGCCTTACACCTTCACCTTCGCCGGCACCTACTTCTGGCTCAACCGGACGCGCTCCAACATCGCGCACCAGTCCGAGTGGCGGGGTCTCTCCATGCGTCGCGAGGAGAACCTCGTCATCACCTGCGTCGGTTTTTCCGCCCGCCCTATCAAGAACTTTATCCAGTTCACCAAGGAATGGAACCACAACCGCCACGCCGCCACGACCGTGGTGCGGAGACCGGCGAGACCCGAGATGAGGAGTTGGGGTGGTAGACATGTCTGGGCTGAAGTGGCGGATCGGCCCATAAGGCCAATGGATACCGTGGTGTTGGATGAGAAGCAGAAACTGATGGTGTTGCAGGATATGAATGAGTATTTGCATAGGGAGACGGCGCAGTGGTATGGCGAGCGGGGGATTCCGTTGCGCAGGGGGTATTTGTTTCATGGCCCGCCGGGGACGGGCAAGACGAGCTTGAGTTTTGCGCTGGCGGGGGTTTTTGGGTTGGATATTTTTGTGATTTCGCTGCTGGATCAGGATCTGACGGAGGACGATTTGGCGATGTTATTTACTAATTTGCCGAGGAGGTGTGTGGTGCTGTTGGAGGATATTGATACGGCGGGGCTGGTAAATAGACGGGATGAGATGGATGAGGAGAGTAGTAGTGAGAGTAGTAGTAGCAGTAGTGGTGGTAGTGATGGGAGCGGGAGTGATAGTGAGGATACTTATTTGGAGAGTGAGAGGAAGAGGGCGCTGGAGGTGATGTTTTTGGGGGAGAAGTTGGCGAGGAAGAAGAGGAAGGGGAAGGGGAAGGGGATGACGGCGGAGCAAGAGGCTCTTGAGAAGGAAATGGCGGAGAAGGTGGCTGGCTTTCAGGAGATGCTTAAAGAGGGGAGTGATGAGGAAAAAGACGGTGAGAAGGTGATGACTGACGAGAAGGTGAGTGATGAACAGAATACCACTCCTAAAAAGGAAGAACAGAAGCCTGCTGCCCCTGAGAGCGAGGAGAAGCCCACCTCCTCTGCAGATGATGCCGGTGTAAACGGTGAGAAAACGACGAAACACGGATCTAGCAGCACCACCGACAAGAAAAAGAAGAAGCCCATGACGGCCAAAGAGAAGAAGGACAAGAAGAAGCAGAAGAAGAAAAAGAGGTCGAAGATGTTCGCTGCCACGACGCTTCATAACCTGGGGTACGTCCGGAGACAGTACGGTCGCAGACGGCCGTCCCCGTACGACCGGGAACGGGGCATTTCGCTATCAGGTCTGCTCAACGCCATCGACGGCGTCGCCTCGCATGAAGGCCGCGTGCTCATCATGACAACCAACAAGCCAGAGAAGCTAGACGAAGCACTACTCCGACCGGGCAGAGTTGACATCCAGATTGCCTTCCTCAACGCCACGCAGGAGCAAGTCAGGGAGCTGTTTGAGAGGATGTACGAGGCCGATGTGGTGGATCCAGCGGCAGTGACTTTCACCAAGGTCGGGAATAAACTCACAGCTAGCACCACAACAGCAGCTACCTCGTCGCCTTCAGTCGTTCATTCTCCTCTTACGGGGATTACCTCATCCCCTGGCACCGGCGCCGGCATTGGCACCACCGCTGAGAAGGATGAGGAAAAACAACAACAAAAATCCCCCATAGACCCCAAGATCGTCGACCTCAAGCTCCTCGACGACAACACCCTCCGCAAGTCCTCCGTCAGCAGTTGCTCTAGTGACGCAACCGTCATCGGCGAGGAGGATAACGCCGCTTCTTCTCCTCCTTCCAACACCCATACCACCACCACAAACACCACCGACACCGACACCACCGACACCGACACCGCCGCCGCCGCAACAGCCGAAGACAAGCAACAGAAACCACAACAACCAGAAGAAATGAAAACTTCAGAACCCGTCCCCCTCCACATCACCCCCTTAACCAGGGAAGAACTTCAAAAGATCGCCAAGGAGTTTTCCCTCAAGATCCCGCCGACCCAGATCCTCAGTCCGGCGGAGATCCAGGGGTTCCTGTTAAGACGCAAGAAGGACCCCAGAAGGGCGTTGGCGGAGGTGGATAAGTGGGTGGAGGAGCTGGTGAAGGCGAAGGAGAGTAAGAGTAAGATTTTGGATGCTAAGGCTATTTAGGGTTTGTTTATTGGTTGGTGGTTAGGGAAGGAAGGAAGGATCGAGAAGGGTGGGTTTGGAGGGTTTGGAGGGTTTGGGTTCTTTTCCTGGTGGTTGGACTGAATATTCAACACTTCTCTAGTTCAGGTAGGTGAATCGTTGATGATACGATCCAAAAGCATTTGGTTATGGTTGGGAGGAACTGCTGATTTTCGGCAAGGGAATTTCCTAGTCAAGTTGGGTCAAACGAACAGGATGGAGTGTGGTAAGGGAGGATTATGGTTCAACCTACCTCATGTGAGCTATGTATGGCAGTAATATCTTCGGTGGTGTTTTGCAAGTAGTTTAATTACCTATTATCATTGACTTCTGTTCCAAAAAGCGTTCGACAGAGGGGAATGAAACGTCCAATTCGTATTTCGTGATATGCTGATGATGATTGCTTCCCCCTAACGCGGCGAGTCGTGAGTGCCCCATGTATCCTCTCAACTCTTTAATATCAGGTAGATGCCGCAATCGGGCCTTCACCACCGGGAATCAACTGAGCACCACTGTTAGCTGTTTTTGAACAGGAACTTGATAACAACGATAACCCACCATGCAGATGTTGTTGCCGTTCAGCAGGATCTTCTTCAACTTGGTGTGATTGCCAGAGTAGTCGCTGATCCAATGAGAGTGAAGTTAGTAATTTCCTTCATGAACTACTTTCGGAGTAAGGAGCTGGATGTGTCGTACAACTCAGTGACGTCCTCCAAAACCATGTCTGGTGAAATAGGTAAGCATAAGGCTACATGAGAGGTCATGAAGACGGGGGGTGGGGAGACGAGGTTGGCTACTTACTAACGTAGTCATCGAAACCGACAAGAGTACCAGCGAACTCTGTTTTCATTATACTGTCAGTCAACGCTTTCATCGTTAAGTAAAGTCAAGTAGGGGCAACGGGGATGGCATGACGTGCCCTTGTCTCCTTTCATGACGACCCAGATGCGGGAGCCGACACACTTGTCGATAAGCTCTGTGAACACGGCATGTTAGGTGTCTGACGCTTCGAAATTTGAGCGGTGAACCCATGTGAGCTCTCACTTACCGAGAGGAAGTAGTTGCGAAGCCATGTTGTGTGTGCGGAATGATCAAGTCTTTTGAGTCTGGATGTCGGAAGGACGTTCAGTGGCCGTTCACTGAGCTTCGATTGTGAGGCCAAGGCGACGGGGCGTAGCTGGTGTACAGTGAAGAGGATCAACAATTCCCACAGTGCCAGTGTGGATCCTGGCGCAAGAAAATGTATGCCTATATCCGTACATATAAAAATAAACGGGATATCTAGGCTTCAGCAGCAACTCAACAGCGGCTGGACGTGACAGCGCTGTGGCAACCCAATCAGTTTACATCCTCTGCGAACAAGGCAAACAAGTTCGTGATCATCTGTTGGCGACCAAAGACGCGTTTCTGCCTGCCAGCTACCAACGTTGTAACAAGGTACTTGAAGTCTCAACATCCCCTCCTCCGTCTCCGACTTCTTTCCCCCAAAACCGCTTTTCCACCCGTTGTCAGCATTTAAACCGACTGGTCATGGTGCAGGTTTCTGGGCCTTGAAAACCTGCAACATTATTACCACGCGTACCTACCAACTACGCTTCCTTACTACCTGCGCCTGCCATACATCACTATAATGAGGTCCCCGCACCCTATACCACAAGCCATCGGCGCCGGTGCCAACGCCGTAAACGGCACCACCAGCTTGAGTCTGAGGCAATGCCGCCGACGCTTCTTTGCTTCTTCGCCCTCATCTTCGATTTCTCCCACTTCCCGTTATCCAGTGTAGGTTCACTGGCTCTTTCAGGTCCTTACCACTTTCCGGTTTACTTTTGGCTGACGAAGGTTCACAAATCAAGACATCTTGGCGCCATGGAGAGGAAAGATCAGACATGGAATTCCAGCCGGGGCATCACGTTTGCTGGCGATAGTCGCAGAGTTGTTGGATACCCGCAACTACCATCTTTGGCGAGATATCACAGCGACTCTGCTGTATCAACAGCCTCAAATCCGGAACCTGTTCTTCCGCCCAACGACGATGATGCCTTCAACTCCACAGTTGTATCTCAGGGAACTCCTGACGCGGCTGGAACGACGTTAGACTCCCAGGGACAGGAGTTTGTCGATGCACAGGAAGGACTGGAGGAACAGCTCGAAGTCATAATTGAGGACGAGAATGTTGAGTCGAAAGATGAGGGTGCTTCTCTCAAGCCCCCGTTTACACCACTCAGCTTCACCATGTCCGAGGATCTCTTCAAGGAGGCAAAGAAGGCGGCCGAGGGCACTCCAAAGTCTTACTGGACTTACAATCTGTATCGTGGGCCTGACAGAGATGGGGAGATGAACGAGAAGGTCAAGGTCCATTATTGCAGAAGTGCTAATACCACTGAGAGGGTCTTAAAACAATACTTCATGGACGACAAGATTCTTGGTCTTGACTTGGAATGGGAAATCGCCGCAAAGGAGAGCCGTGGCCCGAGGCAAAATGTGTCGGTCATCCAGATTGCTTCGGAGAAGCGTATTGGCATCTTTCACATCTCGCTCTATCCGAGGAAGGATGAGCTCGCTTCCCCATTACTCAAGCAGATCATTGAAGACCCGGAGGTTATCAAGACTGGTGTTTGGATCTTGGGTGACTGTACCCGTCTCGAGAAATTCCTCGGCATCAAGGCAAGGGGAATCCAGGAGCTTTCTCACTTGTACAAGCTCGTCAAGTATTCTGCTTCCGGGGAGCACAAGCTTGTCAACAGACTCCTTGTCCCATTGGCATCCTTGGTAAAGGAAATCATGCAGTTACCCATGTTCAAAGGATCGGTACGAACAAGTGAATGGTCTAAACCCCTGAACATGGACCAAATCCTCTATTCAGGATCCGACGCCTACGCCGGCGTACAGCTCTTCGCCATGATGGACCACCAACGGAAGCAGCTCAACCCCACTCCTCCCCTCCCCTATGCCGCCGAGCTCAAGTTGCCCATCAGGCTCGCCGCGGACGTCATCCTCAAAGAAGCCGGCTTATTAGACGAACCGCTCCCGGACGAAGCAGCACCCCTCGACGCCGCTCTATCAGCCGATTATCTCTCCACCGTAGGCGACAACATCAACGTCGAGATCGAAGGGGACGGGAGCACTACCCTTAGCGGCGAAGATGTCACCCTTGCAACCCCGTCCACCACCACCACGCCCAAAACCACCAAGAAACCCACAACCAAGAAGACCACGGAACTCTCCTCAACAACACCAGCAACAAAACGTAAACGCAACCCCAAAGAGCCCAAAGAGCCCAAAGAGCCCATCGACCCCCTCATAGCAGAAGCCACCCTCTGGGCCCAAAACTACCTCCTCGCCCGCGCCTCCAACACCTCCACCTCCACCAAACCCCCCACCAAATACCCAGCCTTGACCATCTCCTTCCTGCGCGCCTACTACCTCTGGTCGCGCAACCCGTCCCTAAACTGCGAAGCTCTGGCCGCGTGGCTGGGCGTCAAGACCAGAACGGTTGCGACATATATCTTGCGAGCGATCAACGCCGAGCAGGGTAGACTAAGTTTCGAGCCGAAGCGCATGAAGGAGGAAGTATTTGCGGTGGTACCGGAGGAGGATATCAGGCTTAGGTGGTGGCCGAGTGTGGGGAGGTTGTGTGAGCTTTATGAGGAGGCGGAGAAGGGGTTGAATGGGGGGGTTAATGGGGAGGGGAAGAGTGAGTTGGAGGCGTTGGATGAGATTTTTGGGCAGGAGCAGGAGCAGGAAGGGGAGGGGGAGGGTGAAGAGGGTGAGGAGGTAGATGAGGCACAGGCAGAGGTGAAGAAGGAGGTGAAGGAGGAGAGTGTGGAGGATGTGGTGAAGGCTGTGTTGGAGGCTGAGGGTTTGGACTTTGATGAGGATTTGTCGCTGGAACAGAGCAGCAGTCAAGGGATGGTTGATGAGGAAGAAGCGGAAAGGTTAAGTAAGATGTCGAGAAGTCACTGAGCCAGTTCTCGAGCTGGTTGAGTGGGAACACGAGCAGAAAGATGACGACGAACCTATACCCTGAGGCCGATTGGGCTACTTTTTTTAGACGTTGGTAGCTGAATCTTGTAGAAACATTTGAGCAACGTCTGACTGGGCTCTGCAGGAATCGCCTAGATCTATAGTCAGTACATTCATCGATTGCACTTGAACCAAAAACGAATCCGTCATGGCTGTGCTTGGCCCCGTCCCTTCCATGATATTACAAAGATGTCTTGTACAGTATTCACATTCAATTTTGTCTATCCTGGGTATATCATAACAACCAAGTTCTTTTGCTTCCATTCTCTTCTACATCACCCCACTCTTTCCTTCCATACCACCTATCCTTCTCTCTTTACTCGGAATTCACACCCCTCCCCTTATTAATCTGCACCTTCTTATCCTCACCACCGCTGAAGATGCCCAACTGATCCCACACCACGCTAAACACCTTGTACCCGTCGCCCGTCACGCCGCTCTTCTTCTTCCTGTCCTGCTGGTTCTCGCGCTCGATGACGTACACGGGCTCGCTGACGCTGCCCATGCCGCCCTCATCCTTGGTCGCCGGCCGGACCGACCGCAGATCCCAGATCCGGCACGTCCCGTCGTGCGATCCTGAAACCAGCGAGTACTCGTTCTCCGGGTTCGCCGCCAGGCTGACCACCTTATTGGCGTGCCCGCGCAGCGTCATGACACTCGTCGCCGCCGTGCTGGTGCGCGGGTCGACGAGGGTGATGTGTCGGGCGGAGGTGCCGCAGGCAAGGAGGGGCGCGGAAGCCGAGGAGCGCGGAAGGGCGGCGAGCGAGAGGAGCGCGTGAGAGGTTGTGAAGGTGCTGACTACGCTGGAGGTGGTCAGGTCGATGGTCTTGACGGTGTGGTCCTGCGACACGGAGTAGGCGACGGTGCGGTCGCGAGGGTCGAAGACGGCGGCCGTGGCAGGCGCGTTGTGGATGTTCATGAGGGCGAGCGGGCCACGCTGGGCGGCGGTGACGGAGGTCGTGAGCTTGCGGCGCTTGGAGGTGTGGGCGCCGGGGAGGAGCGACGAGTCGGAAACTTCGGGCGCGGAGGCCTTGGAGGTGGTCCAGAAACCGATGGAACCGTCGGCCGAGGCAGTGAGGATGCGCTTGGAGGCGCCGTCAACCTCGAGCGAGTCGATCGAGGAGGTGTGGCCGTACAGCTCGAGGGTGGGCTTCAGCTCGCCGCGGCGCTCGTACGACTCGCCCGACTCGGTGTACTTCCATACGCGAACTGTGCGGTCCATGCCGGCCGAGGCGATCTGAGTGCTGGAGAGAAACTTGGCAGCTTTTATGCTGGCAGTGTGACCGCCGTGGCTGCCCGAAGGCGAGGTGCCGATCACGTTTCCGGAGGCGTCCCATATCCTGAGAAGACCGTCGTAGGAGGCGGAGAGGATGCGATCTTGGCCGCGCTGGAAGTTGTCGCCGGACCAGCGGCCAGCGGGGGAGGTAGCGGAGAGGACATCGACGGCGCTGACCCAGTCGTCGTGCTCGAAGCTGGCCTCGTATGTTGGTGGGATCAAACTGCGAACGTACTGAAGTGTGATGTTGGTTTCGAGCGAGAGGCCGTTGGCGTTGAGGTACTCTTCAAGACTGCCGCGGAGGAAGCTGCCGTTGATGAGGAAGTCGAAGGGGATCGAGTTGGTGTCGAGCATGGACTCGGAATTGAGAATACGGGAGAGGCCATAGCGGCGGATGTCGGCGGGAACGAGGAGCTGGCGCTTGCTCTCATCGAGCTGGATATCCTCCTCCTGGGTGGTGAAAGTCACCCGGACCTGGGCGCCTGATTCGGTAGGGTGGTCCATTTGGCGGTGCCTGTGCTGTGAGATTATGTGGGTTGTGTAGTTAGTTCGGTATGGGGAAGTCGAAGATTATCAATTGACAAGTAGAAGTCGGGTCGGCTTGGATTACTGTAAAAGAGGCGTCGTCGGGAGGAGAGTGGATGTTTACTTTGCAGCGGACATCACAAGGCCATGTCAAATCGAAGACTCCATCCAATTTTTTTCTGTCCAGCCTTGCAGCGCAGGGTCTGGACGGGAGTGTTCTAGCTACCCCACGTCCGCTATCTTATCGGAACTTTATAGCGGGGCGGGCGGTCCCTGTGGGGCTGGTCACTGTGCTGAAGCGCCGCTGAAGTGCCTCTGTCACGTAGCTTAATTGAACCCACTGGAGCTACGCGTCTCGAAATTGTCAAGCGCGTCGTCGAGTTCGTCCCTTGAAGCCAGTTTCCGAGGCAGCACATCAACAGGACGCCAATTGCTTTGGTCGTTTCGAGCTCTTGAACCAGTCTCACAATCAACAATACGATGGTCACTTTGGACAAAGTTCTCGGTAGCGGCTTGCTACAGAAGCCCTCGTGAGTGGCAGTGTATCATTCATCTATAACTGCCGATCACCAGCTAACAACTCCATGAAGAGGCGATGATGCGCCCGAGGCTCTCCAGCGCCAGATCACCAACTACAAGCCCCTTCAGACCTTCCAGCTCGAGAAAACCCGCCCTTATCAACAACAATATGCCGATATCTACTTCCTGCGTCTTACAAAGATCAGGCCTGCCGTCGAGGCAGCCGCCAGCGCCGCTTGGGAGGGAACAGTGCTTGGTGGTGAGAAGGTCAAGAGGGCCGAGCGTGTCCTAGACGTTCGCCAGGGTGAGCTATGCTGGGTAGCTGGAACAGTATACATGGACATGCCTCTGAAGCCTTCGATTCTCGAGGACGTCTCTAAGGATGTGAGTCTAACCTCGATCATAGCATCTATCCCTTGCTGAACAGCAGATGGCTAACATAATATTCTAGCGCTGGATTTCCGCTCCCACCTCGATCGGCCACTACTACTCCGGCGACGGCGACGACTCGATTATGCTCGAAGATGATTCCGGCCGCATCCGCCTCGTCGGCAACGCTCTGCAAAACCACTTCATGGTCACCGGCTGCATCGTAGCCGTAATGGGCACCGAGAACGCCAACGGCGAATTCGAAGTAATCGACCTCCTCTTCGCCGAACTACCACCACAACCCGAGCGCTGGTCTCTCTCAAAGGGCAAAAAAGAAGAAGCCTCCTCCGAAGACATCGAAATGATGGACGCCTCCTTCTCCCGGCACCCCTCCAAGCCCCCATCAAAGAAAATCGCCATCGTCTCCGGCCTCGAATTCTCCAATGCCGACACCTCCTACGCCATGGAGCTCAACCTGCTCCTCGAGTACCTGCTCGGCGAAGCCCTCGACCCGTCCACGCAGCGCGACGAGCTCTCGCACATCACCCGCCTCATCATAGCGGGTAACTCCATCTCCACGACGACGGCCGAGCACGCCAAACCCGCGGCGGCCTTCGATACCACCACCGTAACAAACAAGTTCCAACCACCAAATCAGCTCAAAAAATACGGCTATGACAGCAGCTCCTACAACCCGATCCCTTCGCAACTCTTCGACAATTTTTTGTCTGAACTCCTTCCCACGATGCCCGTCACCTTACTCCCGGGCGCGCTCGACCCTGCCAACGCGAGCTACCCGCAACAGCCGATCCATCCGGCCATGTTCCCGCAGTCGAGGACGTACATGTCACCCCCAAAAGTGGGGGTGAGCAAAGACAGAGATGTGCCGGAGAAAGAAGAGCCGGGCTGGTTCGACAACGTGACGAATCCGTGGGAGGGCGAGATCGAAGGGTGGCGGGTGCTGGGCACGGGCGGTCAGAATCTGGATGATGTGTTCAAGTATGTGGAGAGTGAGGATAGACTGGGGATGATGGAGGCCATGTGCAGGTGGAGGTGTATGGCGCCGACGGCGCCGGATACGCTTTGTGAGTTTTCCTTGTTTTACCTTTGCCCCTTTGCCTTTATCTTTACCTTCCCCTGTCTCTTCCATCTCCCCCCTCCTCCCCCTCTGCATTTTTCCTCCACCCCACCCCATACCATCTTCCCCCCTCCCAACTACCGATCAATCCGTTGGCTAACCACACGCACACCAACAAACAGGGGCCTACCCCTTCCAAGAAGACGAGCCTTTCGTAATCAAAGAGTGTCCCCACCTCTTTTTCGTCGGCTGCCAGCCCGAGTTCGGGACGAAAGTGATCCACGGACCGGACGGGCAAGCGATGCGGTTGATTGCCGTGCCGTCGTTCTCGGAGACGAGGGAGGTGGTGCTGGTGGATACGGAGACGCTGGATGTGGAGAGGGTGAAGTTTGTTGCTGAGTAGTGAACAGGCTGGGTGGTTGGAGAGAGGAAGAGGGTGTGTGGAGTAATGTAGAAGTGATGAGGTGTTATATCCATTTATTTTTCATTTTTATATATTTGCTTGAAGCATTGGGAGTCTGGTACAGGGAGGGAAAAGTACGGGAGTCTTTGTTGGCAGTACTACGGATGAGGGAGTGATGGGTGTGGTGTTTAGATACCAGGAGACGTTCATCATCTGTTTGACAACCTGGAACGAGACGAGAACTTTCTAGGTCTCAATGTTGAAATCAACGCGCTCATGCTAATTCTATGGAGGCCATGCAAACTACTTGCTACATCGGGCCCAAACGCTTCAGCTATTGATGGTGCTATTGTGCGAGTAGTATTGTCGTAACCCTTTCTCGACTTGTTCCATCGGGCTTAATAGATCACCAGAATTTTGCAAGCATAAGAAGCACCACTCCTCACTCGTTCTTTTCCTTTCCCTTGTCCCGAAACACTGGGCTTAACTTGTTGTTATTTGATAATGTACAATGTGACGGGATATCCCCGTCGATAGAGGTATCTCTTTCACCTGAAACAGCAAAAGCATTCTGCCCGACCTGAGTTCCATAGCTTCAGGATCGTGCATGAGAAAGTGATAAACCAGTAAGCTCCCTGCTCAAAAACCACCGAAATTATTCCTGCTAATAGCTATAATGTCGTCCCCTTGCCCAGCCTCCAAATCCCTCCCTTGCCCTTTTTTCCATTTCCATACGTTGACCAAGTCACGGTCGACGATGGTGAAGCTGACAAGGTCTCAACTCTCACCAAAGGTGATGATACTAATGTTTGACGCCGATAAACACGATGTTCCATCAGGGTTTCTTTCGACCCATTCGAACTCCCTCGCTCATGCGCGACGCCATTTTGGGAGGTAAAATACTCAGAATATGAATAGCGAAAGAATGATAGGGAAAAAAAGAATTCAAGACCTGGAAACAATCAACCCATCAGCAACATGTCTTACAGAAATGAGCAAAGAACCTCCATACTGTCCAGGGCCGCGAGTCGTCAGCTTCCTCCTCTTTGGCTGACTCTCATAGTCATCGGCATCATTCTCATCTTCATCACTCTCTTCCTCGTCAGAGCTGGACCTTGCCTCGTCATCAGTCTGACGACGAGCATCCTTGGTGGGCCGATCAATTCCTTCAAGACGGGCCTCGAACTCTGCCCTCTCCTTCTTGCGGCGAACGTCCGCAGCGTTGTTATCCTCCCAAAGCCTATCCGCCACAGCCTGGTCCGGATCTTTGTATCCGGCATACATGCGCTCCTTAAGAGTTTGGAGCGCTGCCTTGGCCTCTTCACCCCGCTTGGCCCGCTGTTCCTTCATCAAGTGATCGTTTACCTAAAACGAATCACCGTTGCCGGATTGCTCAAGCCTGTTGACGTGGCGCAAAAGGAAGCGCAGGTCGATGCTCGTCTCGAGATGACGCTTTCCACTTCCCGTGTCCATTGCAAACTCGTGTTCCTCCTCATCATTAGCGTCTTTGTCGATATGCATATTGATTCGCAAAAACTGGGTGTCGACGCGGCAGAGGGCCTGCATAATTGAGGATTTGCTGCCGAAGAGCTCGATAGCGCTTGAGGAATGGGCGCCCAACTCCTGGCTACTGTTTGGGGAAATGGTTTTGCTGCGACGGCTGGCCTGATCATTTTCGGGCGATACAGTGATAGTTAGGGTGTGAAGGAAAATTCTTGGGGTATTCTTGTCCACAACTTGACCGGCAAGCAGGTACCTGCCCCTTCTGTCAAAGCTTGCTAGGACATTGAGTGCCTTCTCCATGAGCTCCTGGTATTTCTTGCCGGAGCGGTTTGGCTCGAGCTCGATACTCAAGTGCCGCAGCAAATGTCCGTATTTTGCGATGTTGATTTCGTGCAGGCCGTAACCCCCGCCACCAGGTTGGCTGTCCGCCTTGCGCTTACGGTTGCGATTGTGATTGACACTGACCATAGTTTGTTTTGGGGAGTTCTTTGGCGCTTCATGAAGCATCGAAGCAAAATCGACTTCGGCATGGGCCGGATCACGCAACAGATAGACGAATCGATTCTGTGAGTACAGAAGCGAACTTCCCTCCGCCAGCATCTGACGGGAAGTTTGCAAAATCGTCGTGTCGATGGTATGCTGGCTCATGCCCTCGCCATTGCCCCAGTGTCCCCGTCCGCGGGTGCTGCGGCGGGTAGAACGGACCTGTTCAGTCCAAAGGCGCTTCACATAGACGGGCTTGTCGGAGACAAGCAGGTGCCGCAGGATCTTCTCTCGAACCTCGAACGGGAGCATGAGCAAAGGAAATACTTTCTTGTCGTTTTCGCCGGGCACAACCATCTCGATGTTTTCCTCTACAGCCGGGGCTGGTCGCGCTTGTCGAGAAGAGCGAGCTGGTTGGGGATTGGCAGGTCTTCTGTTCGCTGGCTTCCGTTGGAGCGGTGATGGTCGTAGTGATGGGATATTTCCGGGCCTCTTGGCCGGGCGCACTTCAAGGAGGCTCGCAAAGCTACGCCTGAGAGACCTGTCCGAACTGTCTTCGTTCTCAGAGTTCAGGTCTCTGTTTCCGCCGTAGGACGCGGTGCGCTTAGATGGTCTGAGAGGTGGTAACTGGCTAACAGGTTGGGTGTTTCTGGATAGCGTCTTGAACATGTTAGATTGGCCATTTTCTGAGAGGGCTGGGCTCATGCGTTCGGAGCGTGGTGAGTCGACATTGGCCATGATGCCTGCCTGTATAAAGTGTTGTTGGTTGAAGAGCCATCTATATACCTGATGTTGTCGAGGGACATGACCGTCCGGGTTGGCCTGAGGGAAAATCTGATCTGATCTTGGAGATATGATCTCTGCTTGTGGGCGTAGGCGTCCGCGGTCATTGCGCCCGTGTGCCAGGCTGGACATGGCCGGCATCTTCGCTGAAGGTAGGAGGCTCGGGTGATTCTTATGGAAAGTCGGCGCTGAAAGTAGTGCCGGTAATGCTGTAAAAATATGTGTGCGGTTGTTCAAGGGGTAGCAGGAAGATGCAAAATACCGATGTTGGGTTGCTGAAGATAGGAAGCTCAGATGATAGACCAAGGCCGGAGAGACGAGGGCATTCCCAGTCAGGGATCTGTGTGGAAAGTCGCCGCCAATGGCGGTGTCGGTAATGCTGTGAGGATATGCCGGCGCGGCGAAAGGGGTAACGGTAGAATGCAGAATCTTGGTGCTGTGTTGCGGATAATAGAGGGCCAGGTGCAAGGAAATAGTTTTGCTAGTCTAGGGCCGTGAGGTGGAGGTTCTTGTCTTGTTGTAGGGGCACCTTGATCAATTGTGGTTTTGCCGGGCCGTCAAGCGAATGGCAGGGTGGGAAGAAGGTTTCAATGCCTGCCGCACCACAAGGACTGGTGGTGAATGGGACTTTTCAGGTCGTGATCGTATGAGTATGGTGTTGACATGGACAAGAGCAAAACCTTGTTGCCCTAGGCAACAACGATTAACGGACCACGGGCCGGACAGGTGAAGCCGCCGGGACGATTGATTCAATGGGCTTCAATCTCCAGCTGACCACTAAGGTTTGAAATCGTTCAGGACCTGGATCCAAGTTAGTGATCTGAATCAGAAGCTGGTCGAAGCCAAGTCTGCTATGACGCCTGTGGCAGTCCACAAGATGGGGGTCTCGATTAGAGTTTAGTATGTCAATGGATGCGACTGTTCCGTAAATGATACATCCTATCCCGCAGATGACTTGATGAGATCAAGCGTGCCCGAATGGCTCCATGCAAGATATAGGACACTCAGATTTTGGAAGGTCAGAAGTTTTGTGAATGCAATCTCTGCCCATGAGGGCTTTTCCAGTGGGATTACCGTGATCCCTTTCCACCGGGAGAAATACCGAAGGCGAGGATGACGAGAGATATGGGTGAGGTTGTGATCGTCCAGGAGGAAGGCCAGTTGGAGGAAGACGGAACGTACCTTGATGTAAACAGCGTGTGTGAGGATTCCTGATGTCTTGGGATGTTGCCTAAGATCGTGTCCAAGTGCTGCCACCAAAGCAAGCAAGGACCCGAGAAGCTGGCCTTTTGATGCAAGGACGAAGTTTCTTGACGATAGCGAGAACGAAGTAAATACTGATTTTCCAGCAAAAGCCCCGAGTCGCGGTCTCGTCATGGAGCCGACTGAATGTTGTCTGGAGGAAGAGACGACCATCTCCGTTGCTGGTGGTGATTCCAAACAGAAAGATTGGATGACGGGAGGAAGAGCTCGCAGAGTGCCTCTAGTGCGCTGGTTTCATCTCCAACCACCGACGCAAAAGATTCAGACCACTGTGATCAACCACGAAGACTTTTCAAGATCGCTTCTTGGGTGTCATGGCTAGCAACTCTGACACAGCATCGCGATAATCTCCCTCCAACAAAGTGTTCCATACCATATGGCGGAACGTGTGTTGATCACTGAAACACACAGAGCTTCCGGTATACATTTTGCTGCACTCGATTTGGCAAAGGATATACATTATCGACGGGTTTCGGTTTCCGGGTACTCGTCATCTCTTCCTCCAATTCCTCCAGGATCGTGGTTGAACTGAGAGATGATGCAAGAATGACAGAGAAGAACACCCATAAAAATAGCTGAAACTTTGAGGGGGAGCTCGACGGGTATGCGATGGCAAAGGCACACTATGAAGGAGAATGAGCACCATCCACAAAGATTCCGTTCAGTGTCCAAGAAGACACAAACATCGACATGTAAGGGGAGAATATTTGGGTTATAAAACCAGCAAAGACGAGCGTTACGAGTGGCTCACCAATCCGGACTCAGGCTTCCACTTGAAAGCATCTGAATAACAAGCTGGACATGCTTGTGTGTTGACGGCGTTGAGTGCAGGAGGAGGAGCCGAAGAAGAAGCAGAAGAGGGATTCGAAGATTGACACGTCCAATCGGTCCTCGCATCATGGAAATCATCGCGCTCGCACCTTCCCTGAAATCAGGGCGTGCACCCAACAAGACATCCGACACCAGGATCGTGACTTCTCATGACGGTTTGCAAAGACAAGATACGGCATCCACGCAACGCCGAGATGCGGCAGCAGTTCAAAGTTCAAAACTCCCGAGTACGGAATCCATCGGATGCCTGAGACAAACAAAATTCAGATGAGAGCTCCAAGTGCGCAAACAGGAATCTCGAAACAGTCAAAGATGAGTAGAAATTTCCCACCTTCACCGGGAGTCGTCATCTTCGTCATCTTCGTCATCATCAGAAAGAATGAACGACGTTGAAGGTTGGACGTTCCAAAAAGGAAGGCCCAGCCCAACTGACCCACCTCCGGTCTCGGACCCACCTCCTATCCAACCCTGCAGTGCCGTGCCGCTCGGTTGAAAAAGAACGTTTAACATCGGTTCATCGGTACAACGGTACGAGCCGCTCATCGCCAAAAACAAATAAAATGCACCGGGGTGAATGCATAAAAGAGGCTTTCTGGCTTCCTTATCGGGGCGCTAGGATAGCTTTCTCTCATGGACCTGCATGACTGCATCCCGGGTCTGCAGCACGAGCATTCAAGGGCGTGGCCCGCGTCCTATCAGTGAATTTCAACGGCGTAATCTCTCAGTATCGGCGCCTATCTTGTTACGTGATGATACCGCCTGCCGGGTTTCTGTTGACGGACAAGATGGACGAGATAAACAAACTTCGGCATATCGTTCTTGATCTCTCCTGTTCTTCTCCTCTTCTATCCGGCCAAAAAAGGCAGCTATCATGGTCTCAAGCAGTTACCTGAGGCCGGTACGTGTGGTACTGTGCAAAACACAATGCCGCATCATCCGGAACTTTGACAAAGTGACTTCGAAACCGTTCATTCTGCCAATATTTTCTCCAGACAATCACCAGCATGACTAGGCTGAGTGAGATATACGTATGCGATTCATAAACGCGGTCTTTCTTTCCTCGAGAAATTAAACAACCACATTAGCCAAATCCGGCTCTTTCCCCGGAGAAGGGACCATCCTTGGGAACATTTTCCATCAGCCCAACGAAACGACCTTTTCTTTACTAAGCCGCGCTATGGAAGGTCTGGAACCGTACCCACCTTCTTCTCTGTCATCAATCACTAGTGTAAGACGTGAGGAAGAAGAAAAAAAGCAACAATGGAAGATTTTCTCAACCGAGCAAGGGGTCAACCACAACAATTGGGACGGTGAAAAAAAAGACAGTAGGTCATGGGATCGACCACCGGCGGCTTCTTTTTATGTAATAACACATCATCACAGGACCAGTCCGAATTCTCCTCTCCAACCCCTCGCTATCAGACTCCGACTTCAAAGCCAGTGCCGCTGTTAATCGTTACATACCGGCCGGGAAGATTTGACACACGGTAACACTCGATCTTGACCGATCAATTGACAGGTATTTTTGTTTCTTTCCATTCCGTAATATCTTTTTATAGCTTCACACCCCATGAGCACGATGAGCCTCAAGATCGTTCGAAGCAGACACATGAATTAAGTGACAGGTCCTGGTGAGTCCAGGCCAGGGGGGGAGGTACCAAGTACAGTCATGGGACCGACCGCCCCAAGCGGGAAGGAGCGAACGTCCAACAACGACCACCCGGCTGGCAACCGGCCGAACTCCGGGTTCAGATGGAGTACCTAGGAGGAGGAGGAAGTAAAGACCATCGAGAACTGAACCTATGGGAACCGTTTGTATCTGAATGACCATGAAAGACAGAAAAAAATTATCGTCGAGATACCGTACCCACACCCCATGGACACGGATATATGTTGTCCTCCAGCTTCCCCGGATTTTCAGAACCCGACCTATCTTCTTGGCTACTTTCTTCTTTTCATTCATCATCACTATCATCAAGACTCAAGAACTTTTAGAAGGAAACAGCCATACGTACATACATACATACATACATACACAAGGAATACCAACCGACACTTCCCTTCCCAACCTCTCAAGAAACAACAACCTGCTTCCAGCTTAGTCCAGTCAACGCATACACAACAACACCAAAAATGGGCTCGGTATCATTCTCCTCGACCTCGGAACCTCCCAAGCCCTGGGTTAAAACGCCCCTCATCTATTCCGCCCAACTATCCAATGCCGCTGGGTGCAACATCTATCTCAAACTTGAGAATGTCCAACCTTCGGGGTCTTTCAAGTCTCGGTATGTCCAGTCCAGTATCCTTCCATCCCCTTCCTCCCCGGTCCTTCCAACCCACCCACCACCTCTTGTCCCCCACAAATACTAATATCTCCCTTCCCCATCAACAGCGGCATAGGCAACATGATGCTCCGCTCCACCCTCCCTTCTCCCCCCTCCTCTCCCTCCTCTTCCTCCTGCTCCTTCCGTTCCTCTTCCCTTGAGTCTCCCACCCAAAGAAAAATCCACTTCTTCTGCTCCTCCGCCGGCAACGCCGGCCTCGCCTGCGCCACCACCGCCCACACCCTCGCCTGTCCAGCAACCATCGTCGTGCCCACCTCCGCTCGGGAGCCCGTTTTGCGGCGGTTGCGCGGACTAGGCGCTAGCGTGGTGGTCTATGGCAGTTCGTGGTTTGAGGCTGATACGCATTTGCGGGAGGTCGTGATGCCTGCTTCTGCCCTTGAGGACTTACAGGAGGGTGGAGATGGGGAGGTGACAAAGACGAAGCAGGTCTACGTCCCTCCCTTCGACCACGAAGATATTTGGTCCGGAGCGGCCACGTTGATGGACGAAGTCGCTGAGCAAATGCGCGTCGTGCATCGGGCGTATGTTGATGCGGTAGTGTGTAACGTTGGTGGGGGGGGGTTATTGAATGGGATTATGGAGGGGGTTTGGGGACCCAGCCGAAACGGAAACGGAAAAAGAGGGTTGGGTAAAGAAGTAGGAGGCGGAAAGGAGCCGAGGGTTCTTGCGATTGAGACGGTCGGAGCGGATAGTTTCAACCAGTCAGTGAAGGCGGGCGAGCTGGTCAAGATGAAGGCAATCACGAGTATTGCGGCGAGCTTGGGCGCGCTGCAGGTATCACGCAAAACGTGGGAGTGGAGGGAAAAGGTGGGGGGAGAGAATCTGGTGAGCGCGACGGTGACGGATGCGGAGGCCGCCATGGCGAGCGTCAGGTTTGCGGATGAGCATCGCATGTTGGTGGAGGTAAGTTGTGGAGCGACGCTGGCGACGGCGTATAATGGCGATTTGAGGAGGTATCTTGGGAAGGGGTTGAGTGACGAGGAGTGGCGGAATGTGAATGTTGTTATGGTGGTTTGTGGTGGAAGTCATGTTAGTGTTGATGTGCTGAAGGCGTATAGGGAGGAGTATGGACCGGAGGTTGCTTGGGCTTGATGTTGAGGGTGAACAAATGGGTTATGGATATGGATGGATGAAAGAAAAAAGCACAATATGGGGCGTTAATCGGTTTCTCTTGTTTTTTTTTTGTTTTTTTTTACTCGATCGGTCCTTTTTTTCTTGTAGAGGTCACTTTTCGGTGTCTGAATGGCACCTCCTCTACCACTCATCGGCGAGTGGAATCAGTTTTAGTCGTTGCGATATCTTCAGTCTTCCCTTTTATAAACCAACTCTGCATAACCTTCAGGAACGTTCGCCGCTGCATACGCGCCAAGGTCACGAAGAACCAGCTTGAGCTCTCCAAAGTAGTTGACATCTCCCTCCTGCTCAAACCCAAGGCTTCTGAAAAGGGCAATGCTCTTGCTGTTGTCCTTGTTGATCTTCGCCATGAGCATTCTGAGCCTGGGTTTGAGCATCGGACTGTTGGTGGTGGTACCGGTACCGTCTTGCTCCCTCTCGCCGGTATAGTATTCTCGAAGAATTCCCTCCAAGTTACGGGAGATGTACTGCAAGAAGCCTGACACCACCGCCCTTCCCAGGCCTTTGCCACGGTGGTCGTGGGAAGCAATCATGATGTCGACTTCACCGATGCATTGGAACCAATCGTCGGCTTGATCCTCCTCGTCGTCGTTTGGGTAGAGGAACAGGTTGACATCGCCAATCATCCTTTCGGGGGAATCCACCTGGCCGGCATGTACGGATGGTGCTGAGCCAGGTGTGACGGGTTGGCAGGTGATGAAGGTCAGCTTGTCGTGGGAGGAGCGCCATGACTGCTGGTTTTCGTATTCTTCTTCGAGAGTTAGACGTTCTGAGGCAGTTGCTTCTTGAATTGCCTTGTCTGGTGTTAGCACCTGTTTTCATGCGAGTCGAGAAGGGCACATCGCCGTGAATATGTCTCACCGGATCCTCCATCCACTGGTGATACGTAGGGACATGTCTGCTCTCATATGGGACAAGAAGAGCTCTTGTCGTGGAAACAGCTATTTGGTTTAGGTTAGCATCAGTCAGTCAAGAGTTCTTGAGTCGAAAAGAAGGACGAGTGAAAGGCCGGGACTAGGGTGAAACTGCGGGGGAAAATCAAGATTTCCTACCAGAAGATTCGTTAAGCTTCATTTTTGACTGATATGCCCCGTGATCGGTTTCGTGACGGAAAAGATGGTTAAAAAGAGTGGTATGTGTCTGGGTTGAGGGTATTCGCGAACGGGTCGTGCGATGTGTTTTGAACTGAAAGTGACACGATTCAGGTAAATACCCACCCTTCGAATTCTAAATTTCGTAAGAGCTGGTAAGCCCCGTTATAGTGGTAACATGGGCTTCTCTCTTGGCTTGACCCCCCAGAAGATTGCTTGCAACCTTCTTGAGATCTTGAGATAATATGACACGAACATAGAACGCAGTTAACTGATCCTCATACTTGTACATCTGAGTTCTAGAAGGGTATCTTGAGCTACAAAGAGGCAGACTATAATACATCCCGTGAGCACCGGAGAGTTCGCCGACGAGGCCAGACTGGATCAGGCATATACGGAAAAGAACCCTCAACAGAGCAACACGTTCTGGGATTGGAAAATCCAATCTTGATTACAAGACTTTTCATGCTGTGGCCTTCTTGTTGCCAGAGCTAGGCTTCTTGTTGCCCGAGCTATGCTTCTTACCACCGTCGTTGGGTCCCATGCCCTTAATATCGTCCAAAACGGGAGGAGGGAAAATGCCTTCTTTCCCAGTCGTGATGAAAGCAGTGCCATATGTTGCATCAACAAGTGGCCTGGCATGGTGGAATGTCCTGTTGTGGTTCTCGACTCCCAGTAGATCAAGAAGTTGGGCGGCCTTGTCAGGCATGAATGGCTGGAGGAGGATACCGGCGATCCTGAGACTCTCCCCAGCCGTAAGAATAATCCGATCGACCAAGGCCTCGGAGTCATGCTTCTTGACTACGACCCAGGGTTCCGCATTGGAGATGAAGGCATTGGTCTGATATAGTGATCAGTAACAGATTGACAGTGTCTGGTGCAAAAACTAGCGTCAACCTACCTCGCTAATGAGACCCATGATCTTCTGCAGAGCGTGACTCGGGTTAAGCTGCAGCATTTCATTATCGACAGTCGAGGCAAGCTTGTCAAGCCGGGTGAGGTGTTCAACGCAAGAATCGTTAATCTGTTCCCCCGTCGGCTGGAGCAGCATGGTTCCATCTTGATAGGACTGGACCGCTCTGCGCAAGCTCCACTGCTTGGGTCTTGTTACACGTGCGCTGAGGTTTCCTATGCCGTTTTGCAGATGCTTCTTGTACTCGACAGTGAGCCAGTCGTTGCTATAGTCTGCGTCGTTGGCAATACCCCCGTTGTGGACCATGTAGAAACGCATGGTATCGATACCAAACCGCTCCATTGCGTAGAATGGGTTCACGACGTTGCCAATCGACTTGGACATCTTCTTCTTCTCCATGGTCCAGTGCGCGTGGCTCAAAATCCTCTTGGGCAAGGGAAGGTCCAAAGCCAAAAGCAGAGCAGGCCAGTAGATACAGTGGAACCGGAGAATATCCTTGCCAATGACATGAACGTCAGCCGGCCAGCCGCCCAGGTGCTCCTGTCCTGGAGGCCAGTAAGGGTAGCCAGCCTTGGTAAGATAGTTGATCAGGGCGTCCACCCAAACGTATATGGTCTGGCTCTCGTCGTCAGGGACACGAATACCCCAACTCAACCGAGAGACGGGTCGTGAAACCGAGAGATCCTCCAAGTTGTTTGTAACCCAGTCCACGACCTGGTTCATCCGAGTATGGGGAACAATCCAGTCGGGGTTATTCTTGTAAAACTGGAGCAGTTGGTCCTTCAGAGCGGTCATGCGGAAGTGGTAGTTCTTTTCCTCGATCCATTCCACCTTGTTTCCAGACTCAATGGACGCCACATAGACCTCGCCCGTGAAGGGGTCCTGTCTCTTCTCCAGCTGGGCTTCTGGGTAGAAGCATTCGTCGCTGACGCAGTACCAGCCTTCGTGCTTGGCCTCGTAGATAAGCCCCTTTTCTTTCAGTAGAAGCCAAAAGTGTTTGACAGCTTCGACGTGGTCATGATCGGTAGTACGAATGAATCGGTCATGGTCGATGCGGCATGCGGCAGCCAGTTCCTGGAACTTTGCCGAGTTCAAGTCGCAGAACTGCTTCGGGTCCATATCGTTGGCGATGGCAGCGCGCTGCACCTTTGTTCCGTGCTCGTCGGTTCCCGTACACAGGATAGCCTGGTTGCCCTTGAGTGTCTGCCATCGCTTCAGCACATCGGCCAGAACCATGGAGTACATGTGGCCGACATGTGGCGCTGCGAGGGGTGTTTAGCATGCCGCATGCTCCCGAGCTCGAACAATTGTGGTTCTTCCTTCACGTACAGGCATTGACGTAGAAGATTGGCGACGTGACATAGAAGGGCTTATTGTCTGGCGTCGTGGGGGTAGTGGTGGTCGTCGATGTCGCGAGGGTTCGTCGAGGAGCTTTGGGCGCGACAAACTGGCTGCGGCATGACCGGCAGACCCAGCTATTCCTCGCCAGGATGCCGGAAGCTTGCCATTTGAAAGTACGGCGAGCTGAGGCCGTTCGGAGGACGTCCATTGGCGCAGTCGGTTCGACGGGGCGACGATTTTCTGTTGTTCGGTTGCTGGCGCTGGCGCTGGCTCGTCGTGAAAGAAGAAGAGTTTCCCGAAAGTGAAGCTGCGGAAGCGGCACAGTGGAGGTACGTACCTGACGTGATGCGGGGAAGACCAGGGAGCATGGGCAGTCCGCAAGGTCCCCGTATTTATTTAACCAAGAAAGCAGCCCCATTATATGCATGTAGTAAGGCATGGTTCGTCCTGTTTTCTAGGAGCACTTCAACTCTTCTTCAACATGTGAAGTCGGTCTTCTCAGAATCTCTTTGGAGGTAAATCATTGTCAATTCAGCGACTTGGTTATGCAAGATATGGAAATCGCATGTATGGGCAAACCAAAGAGGTGACCGAAGCGCCGAAAATGACCGTCTGCTTGTAGCACCAGATAGATGGCTGCATATCTGGGCTCCCACAAGGCAAATCTCCAGAATCCAGGAGAGGGACGCTTTCGTGGTGATGGTGGTCCTCTTTTGAAAAGGGATCCCGGAGGTCATGACGATGAGAACGAGTGCCGCCAATCCCGGGCCGTCACACGAAATTGCTCCTCAAGTCCTTCAGCAATTCACTCTGGAGTTCACCTTGAGTCTTCCAGACGGTGTTCATCCGATATTCCGGCATGCTTTAAAGGGTCCATCCGAAAGCCCCAGCGACTCTCAACATCAGTGCTTGACGATATTGGCGGCCGGGAGAGGGATTCACACCCCAAAAGCTGAAAGGTTAAAGTCGGGCTTTTCTCGTTGGACGCCGTCGAAGTCCAACGCAACTTGGTCCCGCTGATGTCGCATCCCGTGGCGTTGGAACAGTCGGGCCCCTGATTCCAAGGGAGATCTGGCTGCCCCAGTGCGGTTATTGTCATACTCAAAAGTACCTCACTAACATAATGACAGTTGTGCCTGTTTGTTTCCTCATTTTCTTCAACGAGAACAAACAACCCTAAGAAAAGGCCAGAACGACAAACCGAAATTAATGATCTGATAAGGAGAAAACAGAACTTATGTGAACAAAGTGAAGATCTTCCTCTACTTTTCATTCTCAAATTCGTAACCACACCAGAATCTTCATCAGGTAGTCCGTAGCGCCAGGCCTCCCGCCATCCCCATGGACCCCGGGCGCCAACAACCGGTTTTGGTGCCTTGAGCTTACGTGGGTTAAAAAGGTACGCAAAATAATACCCCTCATTCCGGTGATTCCTTCCTTGGGATTTCAGGTTCCTCAAGCATGTCATGCCCGGCCCAACAACCTCACTCAACACCTCGTGACGGTAGCTGAGGCTTATACACCGAACCCTGTCTCGTCCCCGACTGTGACAGGAAAAAGAGACACACGTTCTTCTTCTCAATCCATTGTGCCTGGCTCTCCCTTCCATTCTCCCAAGAGAGCTAGACAAAGGCATTTAGCTCTAATACCGCGCCTCTCAACCCGATTGAACACCTGACGCCAACATCCAACCTCAGATCACATACCAACGACCGCCATTGGACATCCTTCCCGTCTCTGGATTTATGCTGCAGCCCGAGGTTAACTGCGGAAGATTGTGAAGAATCAAAGAGAAACAGAGCAGCTGAATCGACTCATCGAGATCCGGAACCGCCCCCACCACCCCTCCGTCTACTTTTGATCACTGGTCCTCGCTGTTGCTCATTGTTGCTCCACGCCAGTGCTGTACCTCAGCATCTGTGTGCTCCAAGCGACGAGTATCTCCTTTGAATCAGAAAAAGAAGCTGTGCTACGGTTCGCGTGTGTCTCGTTCGCCCAATATCAATTGATCTCGGCAGAAGCCCTCCCAAGTGCTCAACCCTTCTTCTTGTTTCTGGGAGCCCTCGAGGCCGCTCGGGTGCTGCAAGCATTTACCAGCACATCCTCCAAACACCACGCAGGTGTATCATGATATGAGATATATTCACAAACTGTTGACCGAAGCGCATTTTTGGTAACCCTCAAGCATGGTTGGGATGGACGCAATTAGCGCGCTCCTAGAGACGGGATCGTGGAGGACATCGCGCTCAAAGAGTCAAAACCCGTGAGTCTGTCCAGGCGCCCAAATACCAACTTGTGCCATATGCTGATCTCGTTGGACTTTCAGCTACTCTCGAACTCCCCGTCGTACTGGTCCGCTCTCTGAGTTGGATATTCATGTTGACAAACCATCGGAAACACGAAAACGCACCCCACGACTGCCTCCACCAACCGTCGAAGACGAGGCGGAGTCTCTAGCTAAGGAACATGGAAGTCCGTCGGTCATTAGTTCTTATGAGGATGAACCTCCTAATCGCGGGGAAATTGACCAAAACCCAATTCTGGAGCCGGTTTTGGAGAATAACCCGGAGCGCCGGTTCGTAGTTGTCACGGGCCCAGGGGCTGGAAAAGAGAGCGAACCAGCACCTAGCATTGCCGAGACAACACCACCCATTACCTCTACTGACACAGCCCAGAAAGAGGAGACCAATGACTGCAAGAAGTTTGTTCTTGTTCCTTCAGATGAGACTAAAGATGGAGACAAGCAAGAGGAAAAGAAGGTACCGGAACTCGCAAAGCGAAAGAGCCACCAGGATCTGCCACGGTTGGATACCCACGTTCACGAACCAGATACCAAGGACGCTTCCATTGAACCACCGAGTGACCGACAGAGCCCATTGAAGACTCCTGTCCATCAGGATGATGGCAAAGCGGCTCGAATCAAACGATCAAGCAGCCGCAGGCGCCCAGAAACATATGCTGACGAGGAGGATACCAAGAAAGCGTTCTTGAAGCGAGCAAGCAGCCGTCGGCGCCCAGAGATTCCTCCCGACGACCAACACTCTGCGGATACTTCTATCAAGCGATCAAGTAGTCGGAGGTACAGAGAGCGGCCTGCCGACCAGGATGCTAAGGAGTCCCCTATCAAGCGATCAAGCAGTCGGAAACCCCGAAATCGACCACTTCACGATCAGGACTCTGAAATCACCACGGGTTCTCCTGAAAATGTTAACCCGGGAGCAAGCGACTTCTCTATTAGCATCGTCACTGAAAGGGCGGGTGGTAGGGAGCGTGCGTATTATGACTTGAACCAAGCAGCAGACGGGTTCTCCCATCGTCGGTCAAAATCCAAGCATGGTGCTCGAATTACCCCGTCAAATAGTAGGCAGGCATACCATTTGTCTCCTCCACAAACCCCAGGCCGACCGCGTCACGAGCGCATGGCGTCAACACCTGACGTGCCCCGAATCGACTCCAGATCCCTTGAGCTGGAAGGACCTGGAATAGCTCCGCTATCGATGTACCGGTATAATGACGCGGATGACGCCATGTCGTTCATGGTACAAGAAGACGCCATCCCCGATCACGATCTAACTAGGAAGTCTCCACCGCCGAGCCGCAAAGAGAGCCCACCGCCGTATCCTTCAGCTGCGGAACGGAAGAGGATGCCAAGCCAGTCTGCTACTAACAGGAGGCGTCGCAACTCCATGGCTGCCCCTCGTGACCGCAGAGAATATCCAGTCGATGACGATCCTCGTTACCAACAGTTAGACCACCAGGAACAGCCCCAGCCATTTCGCCCTGCCGTCGAAGAAGACGCCTCACTAATGGCCCTTAGACACCGTTTGGGTGCAGTGGATATTGGTTTAGAGTCCCAGGATGTGGTACCTCATCCTTCCGCCCTTGCACTAAGGCAGCAGGACCAGTTCTCGGATGCGAGTGATCCCGGAAGCTCGAGAAGCGCTACATTCTCGGCCGAGGTAGATTACAGGAGAGGAAGGGTCGGTACCTACTCTTTGACGTCTTCCCCTCCTAACGGTAGATTGGTACCCCGGAGAGAAGATGAGAGCAGTCCGAGGACCAGGCGGCGGGCGCGTTCGCGGACGATGGGTACAAACCCCTATTCCAACAGCTCTCCAATTTTGCCTGTGTCGGGTCATCTTTCAAATGGGAGCATGGCACTTGCGAAAGTCTCTTCACCGTTGGCATCCCCATCTCTTACACGACAAGAGCTCGTCAGCGCCAGACCATCAACATCTTTCTGGGACCCGAATCCATTCGAGCCAGCGGGCCGTAGAACTGCAGGCGCCAGACCGATTCTCTCCTTCCGGAGTTATTCAGAGGAGGTCCAACAAGGGCTAACACCTCTACTGCCCGATTGTCCCTGGCAGGTTCCTGGTTTACCTTACAGTAGAAATCCAGGCGACCGCTTTTGGATTCTCCGCGGGGCCGAGAATTTCTTGATATGCCCTCATTGCCACTCGGAGCTCTTTGCCAATAGCCAGTTCAGACACGAATTCGTCGCCACTTCCTTACGACCCGACCAGCCTGTTTTGTGTGACCTTGGCTCTTCATTCTGGTACCGCATGGCATATCTCATGACACTCAAGCAACGCTTGCCAGACCTGCAACTCATACGAAACGTAGCTACGGTTTCGGGGCGCCATCCGCCATGTAGTGGACCTCAGGAGACAGCCCGCAAGTGGTACGGGATGTGGGATCAGTATAAAGGGGACTTTGTGCCCCTCTTCGAAGTCTGCGTGGGCTGTGTGAAGATGCTGGAGGCAGTGTTGCCGAACCTGGCCAATACACTATATCAAATAAGCCCAGAGCCATTCACAGCCTATTGCCAACTTCACTACGCACCTGGCAGGAAAAGATTCATAGAGTACTTCGACCTTTTGGAGACGACTTCGGATTACGCACTCAGCCGCCAAACCGAACCCGACATCCTTGATCTCGCGAACAGACTTCGCCGAATCGCTAGAGTCAAAGAATGCCCGCCGTGCCCAAAAGACCAGGCCCTTGTCGGCGCGTATTGGCATACCATGCAATTTCTCCCCGAATTTACGGTGTGCGAGGAATGTTACAGGGAAGTGGTCAAGCCCATGCTTGACGCCAACGATCGCAGGAGCGATATCCCTTGGAACTTCCTCCCCGAGAGACTCGTATCCAAACCAATAGCCTCCTGTCAGCTCTCTAGCGAACGCATGCGGGAAGAGTTTCGCGAGGCATGCCGGCTCAATGATTTTGGCTACCTTGAGGGCAAATACATAGAAAGAATGGGAAGTTTGTTGTCGCCTTTGCCGAGCGGGAGGCTGTGGTAGGGAGAGGATTTGGCGCGGCAAGACTAGTGTTATAGGGAGAAGGATAAACAAGACCTGGAAGAATTGAATATGCCGTGGAGATGGACTGTATAAGAGGCCTATAACATGGCACTGATGAACCAACATAAAGCAAAGAGGGGGAGAAGTAACAATGACATTTGCCGGGTGATACCACTTTTATGTTTCCATGGTAGCTTGGGGTCCATCTAGCAAGGCGTTAAAAAGGATGGGTTAGACACAGGTATGGAGGACATGAAATCAAGGAGCATATGTGAAAATAAAAAGCACCCATGAAGACTCAAGTGTCGGTACTTGTCTGGTCTTAAATCTAAGTCTCGAATTAATGACGAAGTGTGGCCACCACAACCTAACCCCGGATTTTCTTCCGGCTGAAGCGAGACGGCACGCCACATGGTACGGCACATCAGCCGAACAGCAAAACACTGGTGGAAATAATATATTAGGCAGATCATAGATGAACGAACTGGCAATGTCATTTGGGTCATACCCTCCATATCCAGCGTCCTGGTCTATGGAATCGTCTACTGCAAACATTCAGAGAAGTAACAGAAGAAAAGGCATCATGGCATTACAAAGAACTTGGACAGGCAGAATAAACAAGCAAGGCCTTTCCAGGTTCAATAAGACTCATTTCGTCCACTGAGCTCAAGAACTCAACGACATATTCCCTACCAGTCATGACCACAACCAGCAAGATGCGCCTTCCAGCCTCCACCTACCTGTCTCTCGCACTTCTCACTATCACCGCCTCGGCCGCCATAGTCAAAGAGGGCTCAACCTGCATCGCTACACTTACTTAAGCTGCTACTGTAAAGAAGAGCAACGCTGATCTCAGCCTTCTATCGAAGCGAGACATGGACCCATCCTCTGTATGGGAAGACGACGACCCCTACGCCAATCCCGCGCCCGGCTCTCCCGGTGCCCTAAACCATTTCCCCCGTCCGGCGCCCTCAAAGGGGAGTAGCATATCCCCAACATTCGCTGTACAGCAGCACAAGCGAAGTGACTTTGATGGCCTCGAAGATGATAACGACGACTCCGACCAAGACGTCCAGGAAGCAGACCACCACATCAACAACAACGAATATGACTCCAACCACGACCACAACCTCGAGAAGCGCCAATCCACCCGACCCGACGTAACGTAACCATCCACATCCGGGGCACCTTCCTCTGGAGCGCCGACAACTTATCCTACTGGACCTCACGCTCCTACTCCGTGACCTACGCCGACCGCTCCACCGCCTGGTTATTAGGCGGCAAAGACATCACCATGCTTCGCTTCCCTGGTCCCCCTCCCTCAGAAGGGGGCGCATTATTCGACGACAAAGGCCAAATCTGGATCGACCAAAACCGAAACAACGCGAACCAGCAGGGGAGACCGATTAGTTTGACGACTTAGAGAGCCGTGAATGTGTGGATGGATGGGATTACTTGGAGGCAGAGCCAGTTTTAGCATACGTTTGTTGCACACTCAAGGAATGTGACGATGACGAGTTTGGATATGAATACTACTAGTGGTAGTAAGTGGAAGGCGGTAAATACGGATGAGGTTAATACGTGGAATTCGAGGGGGGTGAGGATTGTGAATTGGGTGGTTAGTAGTAGTGATGTGAGTTTTTTTGAGTTTTTTTTTTGGTTTGGTTTGGTTTGGGTTGTTTACTTGGGTGGTTTTGCCCCTGAGAATGTTGAAGGCTGGAAAAGGGGTTGTCGATCTCTTCGGTTTTCTAGGCCATGAACATGATTGAAGTCATGGGCTAACCTACACCCATCGTCAACAGGATTGTATCTCGGTCAAAGGCAACTGCTCCGATGTCCATGTCAGCAACGTCACCTGCTACAGATCAGGAGGGATGTGCATCGGCAGCATAGGAAGTAACGCCAAGCAGCCAGACTACGTCGAGAACGTTGTCTTCGAGAACGTCGAGCTCCACGATAGCAGCAACGCCGCTTGGATCAAGACGTATCCCGGCCGTGGATATGTCGAAATGTCACCTTTCGCAACATCCACTTTGACAACGTCAACCAGCCCATTTACGTTACCTCTTGTATCTGTACGTGTGCCTCACTCATCCCTTTCCTTTCCTTTCATTTCCTCTCCCTTCCCTTTTCAGTCTCTCCAACCGACCGTCTGATTCTTGGATAACGCAACAGACTCCTACTCAAACTGCGACTCCTCCCGCATTCCCATCACCGACATCCGCTGGGAGAACATCACGGGAACAGCTCGATATAACGTGGCTGCGGGCCTCCACCGCAGCGCCGCGGCCCCGTGTGATAACCTTAAGTTCTCGGGGATTGGTATCAAGCCGTTGAAGGGAGGCAATATCAAGACGCTGTGCTCGAATCAGGCGTCGTCTGGACTGACGTGCACGGGGCCGTGTCCGGGGAGTCATCCCCAGCAGTTGTCGGGGAATGTTTGAGTCTAGTTGGGTGGATGGTTGTTGTTGGATGAACTTGACTGGGACCGGCAGTGAGCTGGGAGCGAGAATATGAGCTTCGGTAGTAAATGAGCTGCCCCTTCCTGAGGATCTCAGTCCATGATGTGAGCTCCTTGCCGTGATGTTCTCTGATACGGCCTGCGATAAGGTGCTGAGTGACCGCGTTCTAGCTTGGATTCATCGTGTCAATGCATCGTTCCCGGTAAGATAAAAGCAACATGGCGCGCTGCAGCTTCGGCATCCTCATTGAAGTTGCGCCCTAGTGCATTCCCAAATATCGTCCATCTTGTCGCGTTCAGGCTGAGGTTGATGACGTTGGAAGCTGGTCTGGCGATATCAAAATGCCAAGAAATGTCATGTAGCACCCCAGTCTCGCCAGCTGCCGCGGGGTCAGCCAGCTGCAAAAGAGCCACATTCCTGCCCAATTTGGGGCTAGCGGCTGTTAGGGTCTGCCAGGTGCGCCCCAGGCGGCCCCACGCGCGCACTTTCGACAGCGAAATATCCAAAATTTCAATTGGGTCTCCGCCGGTCTTTGATCTTTTTTCGCATCCCCCAACTTCCTGTCAGGAGCACAGATACAGGTACGTTGGAAGCGCCCTCACGATCCCTTGACGGAGCCGGATTCTTGCAGAAATTATTGCTGTTTGAAAAAGAAGGCAAAATTTTGTCGGGAGTCTTGTCGCTAATCCAAGAAAAACAACAACAGCGGACACAATGGCCTCTAGACCGACCGTCACCATCATCGGCGCCGATGGCAAGGCCACCGGCACCACCGAGGTCCTCCCCAAGGTCTTCGGCGCTCCCATCCGCCCGGATATCGTCAAGCACGTCCACACCGGCATGGCCAAGAACAAGCGCCAGCCGTACTCCGTCAGCGAGAAGGCTGGTCACCAGACCTCCGCTGAGTCCTGGGGCACTGGTTAGTGAACACCCAGCCGATTTTGGAATTGCACGAAAAAATGAAGGGGTCGAAACCGGAACGACGAGCGAAGGAAGGATTCGAGATTTTCGTTGGGTGTCTTACTCGATATCGCGAAACAATCACGAAAACCGAACTGGGGGAAAATTTTCGACGGGCAAATTTTCAAACATGTGGAGGAACATTTGAGCTGACCGTGATCTCACAACGCAGGTCGCGCTGTTGCCCGTATCCCCCGTGTCTCCGGTGGTGGTACTCACCGCGCCGGTCAGGCCGCTTTCGGTAACATGTGCCGTTCCGGTCGCATGTTCGCTCCCACCAAGATCTGGCGCAAGTGGCACGTCAAGGTCAACCAGGGCCAGAAGTACGTGATATCAAAACTATCTTGGGATCGGCAAGGGAAACAATGATGGCTAACAATAGTCTTTCTATAGGCGTTTCGCTACTGCCTCTGCCCTTGCTGCCTCCGCTGCCGCTCCTCTCCTGATGGCCCGCGGTCACCAGGTCTCTTCCGTCCCCGAGGTTCCCCTCGTTGTTGACTCCGCTGCTTTCTCCGGTGCCAACAAGACCGCCAACGCCCTTGCCCTCCTCAAGGCCGTTGGTGCTGGTGCCGATGTCGAGAAGGCCAAGGCCTCCAAGAAGCTCCGCGCCGGTAAGGGCAAGCTCCGTAGCCGCCGCCACCGCCAGCGTCGCGGTCCCCTCGTCGTCTACTCCGCCGAGACCGACGGCAAGGACCTCGTCCAGGGCTTCCGCAACATCGCCGGTGTTGAGACCTCCCCCGTCGATGCCCTCAACCTCCTCCAGCTCGCCCCCGGTGGCCACCTCGGTCGCTTCATCGTCTGGACCTCTGCCGCCATCAAGGAGCTTGATGCCGTCTACGAGTCCAAGAAGGGCTTCCAGCTTCCCGCCAACGTTGTCGCCCAGGCCGACCTTACCCGCCTCATCAACTCTTCTGAGATCCAGTCCGTCCTCCGCGCCCCCAAGGGTGACGCCAAGACCAAGCGCTCCAACGTCCAGAAGAAGAACCCTCTCCGCAACAAGCAGGTTCTCCTCCGCCTCAACCCCTATGCCGCTACCTTCGCCAAGGAGAAGCTCGGCGAGATCAAGGAGGAGGGCAAGCCCCAGCGCGTTCCCGCCACCTTCAAGACCCTCCTCCAGGAGTAAATTTGGAGTTAATGGCAAAACGGAAGGCAGGAAGGTGTGGGTGCGAATTCGGCGTCATGGATTAGGCATGTGTTCACAATACACACATCAATGAATTCCGAAACCGAAACGATTTTCTTTTTGTTCACCAAAATCTCGGTACTGAGCGAGTGACCTTGTAGATTCAATACCCCATTTGTTTGCATGCTACACCGTTTCTCCGTGTGCCCATGTCAATCTTCCGACTCACGTTGGAACAGTACAATTGAGAACGTTTCAAAATCTTCACTCGGCTCAAACTTCAAGTTGTTTTTAAATGTGGCCCATAACCCCGTTCAAGATAGTTATAGTCATGTTCGCAAAATTCGTTATCTCCCAATTATCGTAAATCATATACACATTTGCACCCTTCCCTCATCATACCCTTTAAACCCCATCTCTCGAGGTAGTCTACCCCCAGATCTAGCACCCCAACCAACCCCCAAGGTTATTCACCCCTTCCTGTCCCATCACCCTCGCCACCACCTCCTCGGTATCAACCTTCCCTAGCTCCTCCACCAACTTCTCAATCACCCTCGCATCCGTGATCTTCCAAAACGCCCTCACGCCATCCACAAACCTCTGCGCGCCGCTATCCACATCCTCCTCGCTCACCGCCGCAAAACACAAACGGAAATACTGCCATCCTATTTCCTCCTTGATTTGGGGTGTGGCGCTGAACATGTTCCCGCCACTGACCAACACCAGGTGCGGTTTGAGGGTGAGGAATAGCATTAGGGCTAGGGAGAGGGTTGGGCCGTCGATTACTTTTGTCTTCTCACTTTCTCCCTTAGAGAGGAAGAGGGGATACTGCCACAAAGGATGCGTATCAAAGTGCATCCGTATCCAGATGAACATGCCACCCTCAGGCCAGGAGTAGGTGTACAGCGGGGTGGTGGTTATGACGTCCCAGTCGCCTGGGGTTCCAGAGTAACCGGTGGCGCGCAGACGGGTAGATGAAGAGATGAGCGAAGAGCCAGTGTCGAGAATCGTGCACATCCGGTTCATGCGGCGCTCGTACATTCCGCGAAGACCTTCGAGCCAGCGGATCCAGCCTGTCATTTGCCAGCCTTCGCCGGAGGGGGTTTCTTTTGCTGGTTTGGGTTGGGTGGGGGTGGAAGAGGAGGAGCGGAAGAGGGACCAGCTGCTGAAAGAGGGGGTAGCAGTGGTAGCGATTGTGGTGCTGGATGAAGGAGCTTCAGGCTGAGGCCCCATCACCAACTCCGCCACCAGACTCTGCACAAAACCAGAAGGTTGCTGCGTCGAAGTCTCAGCGATGCGATTAAACCGGTCGATGAGCTCGGGCTGGGCGGTGATCCAACCAAGACGGCAGCCGGGCGCGATGGTTTTTGAAAAAGTGTCGAGGCGGATGACGCGGCCGTCGATGTCGATGGAGATGTAGGAGGGGGTGAGGCTGTCGAGGAAGGGGTAGCCGGTTGAGACGGATCGTTTGTTGGAGATTTCTTGTTCGGTTGGTTGTTTGAGAGTGCCGGTCTTCGCCGTGTTGGCCGCGGTGGCGGAGGGGAATTGCAGGTACCAGTAGGGCTCGTCTTCGACGATGATCACGTCGTAGCGGCTGCAGATGGCGTAGATTTCCTTGCGGCGAGAGAGGGGGATGACGAAACCGGTTGGGTTGTGGCCGAGGCTGTTGCGTGTGTTAGTCTTGTGTTTGGGCTCCTCGTTGAAGGAGGAGTACTCACGTCACAGTATACATCAAATGCGGTCTCTTCCCCTTCGACACGTCCCAATTCGCCAACACATCCTCAAGACCACCCTCTCCCGTAGCCAACATACCCTTCTCATCCGCCTTAACCGGCACAATCTGCACGCCCTTCGGCTCCGCCTGGCTGAGGATGCTACCATAGACAAACGTCTCACACAGCAGCCCCGGGCGCTCCCGGGGGTCGTTAAGACCGTCGATCCAGGGGTTGACGAACATCTCCAGCGTTTTGGCGAAGCCGTCGGTCGAGCCGCAGGTGAGGATCACATCCGGGCCGCCGCTGTAGGGCGCATCCGGGTGAAGGTGATCGCGGGTAAACTTGCGGACCCAGTCGAGGAGTGGAGGGTAGCCGTTTGCTTGACCGTACTGCAACGCCGTGGCGACGTCCACCTTCTTCATGGGGTTGGCCTCACCCGAGACCGTGGGGACGGTGATGTGAGCGGGCTCGGCGGCCGGGTCTTTTTTGTCCTTGTCGGTTCCCGGGTGGTTCGGGGTGGGTTGCCATCTCTCGGGCTTTGCGCTTTGGGCTTCGAGAGTCTCAAAAGGGAAGAATTTATTGTTTGGTAGACCTTATCTTGATGTTAGTTTCCTTATCATAACTATTTGTGATGCGTGTTGTTGTGGTGGTGTTTTGAGGTTTGGGTTTTGAGTTTCGAAGTTTGAAAAGAATGTCCAAGGGATGTGACAAAAGTGAGAAAGAGACAAACCGCCAGCAAGATTCTTGATTCCGGGAATCTGAAAGAATCGATAGTACTTTTTGATCTGGCTCGCCTGGCGACGCTTTGTCACTTCGGAGAAATGATGGGTAAAGTCGAGCGGCAACGGCTTGCCGTCGGCACCGAGTTGGGGACCATCACGATAAGCTACTGAGCTCTCAGACATAGTCAAACTTGATGAGCCAGGAATAATGGGGATTATCCTCGACATTGGATCAAAGAGTTGACCTTCCTCCGGGAAGATAGATTGTTGTTCGGGGATAAGAACAAGTTTATAAAAGGGTCATAGATCCGACTTTTGGGGGTAACTTATAAGGAAAAGATAGTTGATTACAAACCTCACGGTCACGGTGGGAGAGCCATGTCGGAGTTGTTGGCCAGTAACAACCAGTCAGATAGTGCGAAGCATGCCCTTGGGCGGTTACGTTATCAATTCCTTGTCCACAGTCCACAGTCCAGAACGAAGGATGGCCTCCCCCTGTTTCCTTCATACCCAGCAAGGCCAAGGCCCCGCCGCGCGCCCCTGTCCGCTCTTTGGCTGGGTATCGTGCCGATTCCCCGGGAACAATCATGGCCAACCTCCACCTTCCGAAGTGGTTGTTCTCTTTGATGGGTGTTTCTTTGAGAAATTGAGTGCGGTTCCCGATGGTGTAAAAGGTGTTGTAGAATTATCCAATGATTCATAAAACTTGGTGGTGTTCGTGCTAAAAAGCGGCTAACTCTCGTCTTTTTGGGAACTTATCGCCGATAAATAACAGGCCGTTGCTTGTCTTGCACGAACGATGGAGCCTTCTTCCATGCGTGTCTCACTCGCTGACATAAGACTTCCAGAACACTTCCTATTCAGGCACGCCGAACCAGTCACAGCAAAGTCTCTGTTGGCGTCGTCGATTCTTTGTCTTCAGGCTCATACTGGAAACCGAGCTCCTCGAGAGACTTGGCTTTTTGGCCATCAATTTCGAATTGCAGCTTCGCCTCGAAAAAGATTCCTCTTTGCCAGACCAGCTCATCATTCCAATAAGGTGGCTCCTTCCCTTCAGTGCCCGACTTTTTGATCCAGTCATGAACCTCATTGATAAAGTTGGCATCGCCAAGTTTGGGCCAAACGTGAAAAGCATGTCCCCTTTTCTCTGCCTCTTCATCTTCCCACTTCTTCATTTCTTCCACGGAGGGAAGCGGAAGTAGGTTCGCCCATGTCCGGGAGAAGATCGTTGCCTGACTTTCCGCAAAGGGGAAGGGGACAACCTTGATGGGAAGCCCCGGGAAGACTAATGTCGGGTGATCAATGTGAATCAGGTCTCTGTACAGACCATACACGCGGCGCCCGTCGTCTACCAATGGTGGTTGTAGCGATTTCAGGAAAGGGAAGGTGAAGAGGTAGCCGGTGGCGTATACGATAGCATCGATGTCCTTCTCAACCCGTCCATCCTCGAACCTCACACATCGTTCCTCCACCAGAAACTCTTGAATCGCCGGTACCTCTTCTGCGCCAATCCATTCCAGGTGAGCCGGTGGTGTAGCGGAATGGACCGATAGAAGCAATGGCTGCTGGCAAACGCGGCTGATCTGAGCCGCGACGTCGATACCCGATGCTGAGTTGCCAACAACAATCACTTTCTTGTTTGCAAAGGGCTCGGGAGTCCGGTACAGCTTGGAGTGTGTGATAACGTCCGGGTGCGCCTTATGGAACTCGGCGATGTTCTTGACATCGGGAATAAATGTGGTGTAGTAATGACCCGAAGCCACGACAACGGCATCATAGGTGGTGGTAGTAACCTCGCCCGTTTCCAGAGTGAGCGCATCCACATCCCATTGATCCCGGCCGTCACTATCCTGCCTTAGCCGTACATCTTGAACTAGAGTTGAGAACCGGATAAGATGCCGGATGTCTTTGGCGTAGTCCACCACATACTCCTGCACAAGCTCACGGGAAGGGAAGATGAGCGAATCTTCGGGAAACGGCTTGTCTGAAAACTGCATCAGGTGGCGTGGGATGTTGGTGTGCAAGATCTCGTACATGGGCGAAGGGAAGACTGGAGGCTTGCCCTCGGGATGAAGAGGAGGGTCGGGAGGGCAATAGGCGCTCACTTGAGGCACATGCAGGGTGTGTGTCGGTTCCCTGCTGTAGTACCAGGCGCCTCCCACTTCATCTTGCCGTTCAAAGATGACAATATCTTCAAAGACCTTTTGGGCGATCAGGAACTTGGCGGCAGCGAGACCGGAGGGACCAGCCCCAATGATGGCAATCTTTTTGACATTGAATCGCCTTTCTTGTGAGCCCATGACGTCTGAAGTGGTGATAGCAGAACAAAAAGATGGTAAACAAGTGTATATGTCAAGAAAAGAATAAGGGTCAGACTTGAGTTCCAAGGATGAGGCAATCACGAGATTGTATTGTTGACTGACAGAGGAAGAGACAGGGGCAACGATTGAATGACGCACTGACCTCCTCCATTGCTCCAAGCGCTAAGCCTAAGGGATGGAAATTGTTAGTGAGAGCTTGTCAGCTGGGCTTTCACCGCCTTCCCTTTCGAGCCGGAAGACGCAAGCGGCAAGTCCAAGCTGGAGCTGTGGCACGCGAAACTGCCCGACTGCCCTGTCGCACCGATATTTTGGCGTCTGGGGGAAGCTTTCACAGTTGCATCACCAACTGGAGCAAACACCGAGCCCAGCTCCTTTGAAGCTATCACCTCATCACCTGGGATGCTCCCGTCCGTCCACCTGACATTCTTCCCTCTTTTCCCCTGTCTTTAGCTGATTCTGCGTGAGATCCTTTCGGCTAAGCATCTTGTCTGGATGTGAAACTGAGTCTGCTCACAACTTGTTGTTTGGTTGATTTCCATCTGAGAATCAATCGGCAATCTTTCGTCTGAGGCACCTTGTTGGCCCTGTCACTGTCACTGATCCTAGCGCTGAGCTGTCAGATCTGCCTAGTCGTACACCTATCCGATCGCAATACTGCACGCTGCAACTGCTGCAACACCCTTCGCGCTGGCTTCGCGACGAGCGTCACTTTTAATGACATAATCGTCCTTACCGAATTTCCTTAAACACGAAATTCCTGGCCCTGGCCAACTTGACTCGCACAAAATGGCATCGGCCGAAGCGATCGATGGTGCAGCCGTCGCGGCTCTCGAATCGCGGACAGTGACGCCAATTGCGCAACTGGACCCAGAACTCCCAGGCCAGAACTCACGAAGTGTTCGGGGCGAGGTCACCATCACATGGCCTTATAACAGGGTCACCCATACTCTCGCTTTCCTACTCGCCGAACCCGATGTGCGCCTCCGTCGAACCAAGGGTCAAGTGCGGGTGCAGCTCCAGGGACCCAGCGCGAAGGCTGTCTCCGAGTGCGGATTGGGAGCTTGCGACGAGGTGCTGCTCAGTCTCGACGGTGTCGAGTGGGCAAAGGACGAGTCCCCCGGGCGTATTCTTGGAGCTCGAGTAGACTGGCAGTTGCAGTTCAACCGAAAGCTGGTGCTCCAGGTGAAGCTGAACGGATCCGACGAACCGAAACACATCAACGTCGATAGCGCACAAACCGAGTTGCCACATGAGCTGCCAGAACCGTCGGCGATACAGCAGCTGGAGCAGACTGTGATCGAGCCTGAACCGACCATTATCGACAACTTATCAGCTATTCGAAAGGTCTCGGATATTGCCTTGAACGAATACCCATCGCCTGCTTTCATCAAGAGGGCTAGAATTTCATATGGCTCCCTTTTCGACGACGGACTAGACATATTCGAGGAGGATGGTGGTATCAAGGGCAAAGGTCGCAAGCGATCACGCTTCGCGCGGAAGAGCAATACCTGGAGATATTCTAGTAAATCCCCGACTCCCGAACCGGAACCTGCGTCCGAGGAAGACCAAGTGAGCCAGCTACAATCACCGGATCACGATGCAATGGAGGAGGATACGGTTACAGAAACGCCTGTACCAAAGCCCAAAATGACGGATGGAGCTTGCCAGACCGTGGAATCTGAGATGACGCTCATCCCACCGGCGGCATCCGAGCAGGCCTCAACAGAAAAAGTTGAAGCAGTCCCACGCCCGGCCACTTGGGAGAAGGTGGATAGTGGAAACCAGGAGACATCAAAGGATACCGCGCTTCAAGAGACAGAAGTGGCCCAGGCCGCCTCTCACATTCTTGGTATGGCAAATGGAACCATAAACCAGTCATATCCATACCACCATACCGACAACCAAGCTCACCCGGCGACTAACTCGCTATTTGGATCCTCGAAACCCACGGTACCTGGCCTTTCCATGTTTGGCACACCGGCTAGTGTCCCTGTTGAGTCCGACTATGGGATCGCCGACCAAGTGAGATTTGGGTTTTCACACACACCCCAGGTTCCCCAGTCACGAGTCCCAGAACCACAGATGCACGCTGCACCAGAACCTGGACCATATCCGGACTCGTATCTTGACCATTCCACCCCCGCTAAGTACGAGGGCATGGAATCGTACATGAACATTGCCCAGAGTAACCCCGAACTGCAACATGGACAGGATTATAACCTGGTACCGGGGCCAACAGGTACGGAGAGCTTTGAGCGAGGTCAGTGGGAAATGGCAACTCAGGCACCGCATTACAACCCAATTGAGGGTGGTCACTTTGGAGCCGATGCTCTCAACGAGGGTACTCCAGCCATCATCGAGGATCCCTCGTTGCATGCCGATCCGACTCGTCCAGATCAAGTTCCGAAAGGCTTCAGCAGCTACGGCCCGGGCACCGAAGGTCCTGTTGGATTGGAAGAGCCCGAATCGTCAGCAGAACCCGAACAAGATGCCGAGATATCTGAAATCGAAGAGCTTGTGGAGAACGAGGAGCTCAACGAGGCCGATGAAGATGATATTGGTGTTGACGATGAGGTCAAATACGACGAATTCGGAGAGGAAGTCGAAGAAGGTGACTATGACCAACGCGAATACAACAAGCCCGAAAGCGACGACGAGGGAATCAGTCAAGATGATGAAGAAGTTGAGCTGGAAGCAGCAGAGCGATATGGCGAGGACGATGTTTACGATGACGAAGACGAGGAAATGGACGACTATGGCGAAGACTGGGAGCGAGAGCGCACGCGGTATGATGATGAGGATGCGTACGAGTCCGAGGATCATGACTTCGGTCAGCGTCTTCCCGGGCGCGCACCAGCTGCTGCCGCACCGGCGGATCCAGTCGTTATAAGCTTGTTATCAGATTCGGAGGACGAAGATGAGGCTCCTCCACCATCTCAACCAGCTCCCCCTACGAGCAGACGTACGATGGCTCGACAACTCAGCATTCGCCATTCATCCCCGCCCGTGCGCGCACCTACGTCTACAGAAGACACCATTCTTCAGCAAATAGAGAAATCTCCGCCTGCCGAGAAGTATCAGCCTGCCGAAAAGGAAGAACCCACTGTTAAGCAACCTGTTGTGAAGGAGGAGCCTACTGAGAATCAATCAAAACCATGGGTCGGACACTTGGATAAACCATCTTCAGCAGATCAGACGGACAGTGACCTCCAGCCCAAGGAGGACGTAAAGCCATTGGAGTCTGCGATGGAGATCGTTCATACCGAACCCGCTGCTGGTACAGATGCTGAAGTGGCTCCAAGTTCCAGTGTAGCAGATGTCAAGGGTAGTAGCAGTAGAGTGGGGAGCCCCGCGCAGGACACTGAGCCGCCTAAGAGTCTCGACGCTAAATTGACAGAGCAAGTCGAAACGCACGAATCTGACTCTAAGCCCCGCGAAGAGGCTTTACCCAAGGTGGCGGATGATCAACTCAAAGAGCAACAGGAAGACCCCAAGTCTGAGTCCGAAGTCAATGACGAGACATTCGAAGGGTTCTCAAGTGATACACAAATTGTTGAGCGGCCTGAGGAAGATTCCCAGTCAGCAGAGGACGACGAGATGCTTGAAGATGAGGAGGAGAATAGTGAGATCGCGGAGGAAGACGAAGGAGATGAGGATGAAGAACAGGATACCAGTGAACAGGTTGTGGATCTGCTTGACACGACCAGTGAGGAAGAAGATGAAGAAGAGGAGGAGGAACATGAGGAGGATGATGATGATTTCGAGCCGGTTGAGAACGAAAGCGAGGAAGAGGTGCTTGAAGAGATTGACGAGGAGGACAAAGCGGCGGCGGATGAGGAAGCCTTCGAGAAGGTAGAAAAGGACGATGAGAAAGAGGTGGTTCTTGAAGTGGAGGAGGAGAAGAAGATAGAGGTTGAGCAGGAGGTTGAAGAGAAGGTTGAGGAGGAGAAAGCAGGAGAAGAGGGAAATGTTGACGAGAAGGCGGTCGCTACTGAGGCCACAGACATCTTTGAAGAAGTCAAGAAGACCGATACTGGATTTTCAGAGGTCAAGGACGCCGAAGATGATGTTCAAGAGGTCAAAGCTGAGAAAGGCAGTGTCAAGGAGACCGCAGAGACCGCCGATGAGCCCAAAGAAGAGAGGACTCAAGCTGACCAGAGCGAAGCTCAGGGCCCGGCGAAGTCGCCCGTCGCTGTTGAAGAGACGGTGCAAGAAACCATAGTCATCCATGAGGAGTGGTCGGAGACCGACAATGTTGGTACCATTAGCGAAGCTGAGCCGAAAGCATCGCTTACGGTTACTGCCCCTGCAGATGAAGGGCAGCAAACACCTGATCGCGGGGAGGAGGTTGATGAAATGGAAGCAATCCAACATCAGCTCTTCGAAGACATGGTTCGTGCGTCCAGAGAAGCCAGCATGATGGAGGTCAGCGATGCCGAACACGTCTCCCTTATGTCACAAGATACCCCCAGACCTATTCGGGTTGACTCGGATGAGGAAATGGGCGATGGCGACGATGAGGACGTGGAGATGGCAGACGCGGCGACTCCTAGGCCCGAAACCCATGCCGAGGAGGGCCAGGTGTCACAGGCAGTTGAAGTCGAAATGACGAGCGAGACCATCGAAGTCGACTCGGATAGCATGTCAGTCAGCCACGGAGAGTCGGTCGAAGTTGAAATCATCGAAGCACCGCATGTGCAGGATTCTGCCATGGAGGACGCCGAGATGGTAGTTGAGGTTGAGGAGGAGACCCAAATCACTGTCGAGAATGAAGTCACGGTTACGGAAGCTCCAGCAGCCCAGCAACCACAAGCAAACCCATCGGCGACTGTGGATGTTATAGATCATGCCCCTCAGCAAGCTGTTCTTCCCTCTTCCCCTCCCCTGACTCAGCCTTACGCTGGCCAGGTCGCAGAAGATGAAGTTGTGCTGGTTGGATCCTCTTCACCAGCAAAGGAAGCAGTCCACCAAAAATCACTTCCCACTCCTAATCAGAGCGGCCTCCTTGTTCAGGAAGTGACCGAGTCCTCGCAGCCCGAAGAGGCTCAAGTCGCTGCTGACACAGTAGTCGAGGAGTCTGCAGAGGTTGTCACTCAGGTGGAAGTGGTTGAAGAAACCGAGACGTTTACAACAGGGCCTCAAGTAGTCACCACCGAGGAGGGTGTCGAGACTCAAGATGAGGTTTCCCTGATAGTGGTTGAGGAGGTCTCTGAAGAGCAGGCTCAGGACCTCGATAAGGATCAAGTCGACGAGGCTGATACCGATACCCAGCCGCTGTCGGTCTCCTACCACGGTTTCGAGGAGGCAGACGAGTCCAAGCAAGCAACTCCCACCAAGGAGCAAACACCATCCACCACCGAGCCCGCCGAGGAGGAAGCCGCGATGCAAAAGGAAGGGCCATCCCAGACGACCGTCACCCCAGACCAGTCCCAATCCGTTGATGACAAGGACGCCGACCTCAGCGATAACCTCGCCCGACAGGCCGTGAAAGCTTCCGCTAAGCGCGGAAGAAAGCAACAGTCAGCTCTCGAGCCCCTACGCACGAGCGCGAGAATCACCCGCGCCCGCTCAGGAAGCGTCCCCAAGAGCGCCACCACCGAAGAAAACGACGACGCCAGTAAAGCCGCCGCGCTAACCTCCCCATCCAAGCGCAGCTTTGCTTCATCCTTCAACTCTACCGCCGCCACTGAGGATCTCACCACCCCAAAACCCACCACCTCGCACCCCGACCACAACACACCAAACTCAGAACCACTACCCAATGACCCCTCCCTCCTCAAACTCTCCCTCTCCCGCCTCCTCCGCACCCAACCCCAATTCGCCTCCTGTTTCACCCTAAAGTCCATCCGCAACCACCTCGGCAAAAACGTCGACATCCTCGCCATAGTCGCCTCCATCCCCACCAACCCTACGCGCGTTAAAGGCGGACCAAGGGAGTACATGATGAGTTTCAACGTCACCGACCCTTCCACCGCCCCGACCCACGTGGTCGAGGTGCAGATGTACAGAGCCCATAAAGAATCTTTGCCGATTGTTAAACCCGGTGATGCGATTTTGCTGAAGCAGGTGGAGATTAGATCGATGACGGCGGGTAAGGGGTTTGGGTTGAGGACGGGGGAGGGGAGTGCTTGGGCCGTTTTTGAGGCTACTGCCGAGGAGGGTGAGGATGGTGAGAAGGATGGGGATGATGCTAATACTGCTACGAGTCAACCACCGCAGATTAAGGGACCGGCGGTGGAGAATTGGAAGGAGTTTGGTGGTTACATGGTTAAGCTTAAGAAGTGGTACAGGCTGCTTTTGAAGGATGAGGCGGCGAAGGGGAAGTTGGAGAAGGCGGTTAGGAAGTTTGAGAAGTGAGAGTTGAGGTACGGGGTTAGAGGCGGGGAAGGTGGCTCGTCAATCACTCCGGGCTTCAAGCTCACATATGATACTTGGAGATATTTGCATTATGATGGGAGACATTATGGCTCAACTTGGCTGGTGAGAATGTCCTTGTTCACCGGTATCTAGGCACTTATGGTGGAAATAGGGGCACTCTGTGTTATTATCGCTTGACATGTCGCATTCTTCTAGGCATTGCGCTGAGTTTAGCTAATTCACAGTTCATCTACCTACTCTTCATGGCTCAAACTGTGAAAGGCCAGGCTGGTTTGATCTGAAAACTTGGTCGAATCGGGGTGCTCAGTTATAGAATGCCTACATCATTTTTACATACCGGCTCGACCCTTATTGATTTGGGTATTAACCATGTTTGCGATCAAGCCTGCCTGACCTTTCGTGATTCGAGTCCTGATGAGGAAGGTACTGCCCAAGAGCGAGGTGTTGGCATGTAAAGGTTTGTCTCTCCCAGGGACATTCAGCAAGGTGATGGAGCATCCCGCTGTGCTACACCCGATAGAAAGACGATTTTGTCACCAACACGACATACAGTCCTTTCATCTAAAGAACATCACCTTTTGCTGTTGCTCTTGGGCCCTCATTGCGAAGATATCCACGAAAGCTCCTTTACTTGTATCACCCGATGAAGAAAAAAACCAACACTGCGGATTTTCACACGTCGAGTCCCATGGAACATTTAGGTTCGGCCATGTCGCTTTCGCCTCGTTGATGTGTAGCCGCGCGCCATCACTTCCCGTTCAAACAGGTCACATGTTTGTACAATGTCCCAAATTTCAGGGCGTCCTTCTCTCGCTTGCCGTGTATGTATCGACAGGAGGGAAGCTTTTCGAGGTCTTCTCTAAGAAGTCTCCAACAACTCGGTATCAATGGAGGTAAGCTGTCATCTGGCGGATAGTGACCGGCTGCCAGGTCAGCTCTTCAGCAGGTGGCGGGCAAATGTCTGATGAGACGGTCGGAGCGGCTCTCTCGGGGAATCTGCTGCGGAGATGGATGTGTCAGCTCAACGGGCGTCTGCAAGCGTGCTACGCAACACCCGAACTTCAGCCCTTTCTCAGATTCCGAGCAGCGGACGCCTTCGTTTTGGAGTTGTTCATGTGTCAACTTAACGGTCTCAAGACTTACCTTCGCAAAAGTCCCAGCAATTTGCTCTAGGTAGTTCTCGGAACGAAGTACGCAGCTAGTTAGCAAATCTTCCATGGCAAGTACGTACTCTTCTTACTAAAGCCACGACCGGCCCTGGTGTCTCGGAAGGTGTCTCGGAAGGTGTTGAAGCTCTTCCATGACGGGAACGGGAGGCGAAAGAAGTCCCGGCAGATGAGACTGCGCAACGCAACACCCGTTGACGCGAAACTGTCGAGTTGACTGCCCTTTCTCATTGCACGGAATTCGCCTGTTGTAACGTCCCGGCGTCAAGGGCGGTCTCTGTCAGTTGGTCTACCCGTTCATTGGGATTTCTCCTGACGGTCTCCGTGAGGATGGCACGATGGGTTGTGGGATTCGGTTGAACATGGCACTGATTGGGAGTTGCTTCTGTTACATCCGACGAACTCGTTCGTTCTGCCGACATCTGGACCTGCTTCACCAAACCGAGATGTGGATGCTGCGATCTGACCACCCTTCCAGGTTCTGTTGAGTCTCGACTCTCAACAAGTGCCCGAGGAGATGTTGCCTTCCACCCCACGTCGACTGCCAACAACCGGATCTCAATGTGCTCCTTCCATCTCAGAGATCGTGATGTTTGACCAGTGGACAGCTAGCTGTTGCTGCGGCCTGCTTGCAAAAAGGTAAGAACCTTGACGGCACCTATCAGCTGATGAAGGAAAGGCAAGTTTAAACTGGACACGATCCTCCGCTAAGCTCAAAAGCGAATGGTTCCTGCCTCGAATCTTGGTCTGTTGGTTGATGGAGATTGGTAAGATTGGATCGAGCTTCGTCCAAGCTGCAACTCATCGCCGATTCGTTTCATCCCGGGCCAGGCTCGGCAGGCACAAAGCACAAACTGGGAAAACGAGCAATGTCGAATGGGCGGGCCTCGATCGTCGGTAATTCCTCCTGCCAATTGGATTCGCTGCCCGCATTTGGCGAGCTTGGTTTGGAGCAACCCCTCATTGTTCCTTCTGGGAAATTCAGCGAGCATCTGTTTACACACGTTGGAACAGCAGGAGCGCATCTTCCTATCAGATGCTCACACTCGACAGTGCATCAATCGAAGAGACCAAGTTTGCCATGGAAAAACAGGATGGGAATCTGGCGATCCGAGAAATCTCGCCATTGCCCCTAACAGATCATTCAACCGAGGCAGGCGAATCTACCAACGCGAGGCCTCTCTCGTGCGTTCAAAAAACCCAGATGACATCGTTCTCGGTTTGATATGTAGCCCGCGGCTGTCAAGTGTCAGTGCAAGTCCCTCATCCCTGACAAGCCGACCGCAGCGGCTCTTCCCCCACGAGTTCCACTTAGCAGAGCTTCGTCTCCTGTGCGGGGTCTCAGTGACGTAGTTGCACATCAATAGTGCGGGTTCAACCAATGGATATTGCTCTTTGACGGGCCAAGCCCTGCCATGCGTCACTGGCAGGGMTGATGGCCATGAAGCCTCTTTCCATTTCCGGAAGTTTGTGTACTTTCGCCATTTCATGAGATGTGATTCTCAGGCAACGACGCGGAAGGAAGTAGCCAAAGTCGCGTCTTGTACCAGCTGTAGAAAGAACAGCCCATCCGTTTGAATTACAGAGAATCACTTTCAATGGGTGCAACTGCCAGAAGTCACTCGCTTAAGAACCAAATGACTCGGCACTTTGAAGGCAGGCATTGATCAGACGAGACTGCTAAGCAGCTTCCACATCCATGCCACGGCTACGCGCGGCCTTCAGTAACAAAAAAGCACACAGACAGCGCTTGTGACATGATTTCTGGCAAGGCATTGGTAGTCGTCCCAGGTCATCCTGAGTGGAGCTGCTGTTCAGTTTGCATCTTCTGCGGGGAGGTGTTGGGGGTTCAAAGGGGTGTGACGTCACAGTCCGCTCGCTTGGCGGCAGACAACGGACGAACATTGCCTCACTTCTTTGTGAGCATTTTACATGCAAAAGCGCTCGTCTCAATGCAAGCAAGTAGAGATGACTGGGAAACACCGTAGAATGCCCGCAATGCAAAGCTCGGAAGGTACATCTCGATTACAGTGTGTCAAGTGCCAAAAGGAAGCAAGTGTTCCTGCAAGCCAAAATTGGCACCTCCTCCACTTCTCAAAGTGCCCCACCTAAACATCCTGGCGAGGTGGCCGGAACACACCATTCCCGTTGGGAGTATGACGTACCTCCTCCTTCTTCACATGATCCATCCCGTTGTTGCTTGTTTGCGGGCTGTGACGGGAGATCGTAGATGCCAGTTTGGGCCAGGCAGGCAGTGCAGGCATCCAGGAACACAAGCTTCCAACTTGGTCTTCTGGATTCCCGATCAAGGGAAAATGCCTATATAAGACTGTCCTCCCACCTCCCCAATCCCAATCTCTTCTTCTCCATCATCAGCCAACAAAGCAATCACATATTCACTCAAACAATCAACACAACATTCAAACAACTTTCACAACCCCCCAATCAACCAAAATGGATACCATCAAGAACGCTGCCAACTACGTCGGTGACAAGGTCCAGGGTACGTTTTCGACTCTCACCTCCAGCTCCTGAGCACATCTTGATCATCTTTACGACAACAGTCACTGACATCTCATTCTCACAGGCGCTACCGCCACTGCTTCCAAGGAGGCCAACAAGGACGTTGCCAAGGACTCCAACCAGGGCGTCGGCACTCGGTAGGCTTCACTCATCTTCCTCACTCACAATGATGAGACACTAACATCGTGTTCCTCTCAGTCTCAATGCTGCCGGTGATGCCATCTCCGACAAGGTGTCCGAGAACAAGCACGACGCTAAGGCCGAGGCCCACAAGCAGGGTGCTACCCACTAAGCGACTTCACCAAAAGTCGTCTTCATTTCCTTTTCCTCAATCATGACTTGATGATAATGGCCGGACTTGGCTTGGAATTTCGAAGGGCAGCTTTAGCATTACACCAGAACCGATACCCCTATTACATAGGCATGGACACTGGTCTGTTCTAGCTAGGAATTGACCCGGCTCTTTGCCGATTAATCCTCTACACTGCGATCCTTTTGTGCTTTTCGTGACATTGACGTGTGCTTTCAACTTTGATCACTCGAGTGATATGGTGACCATGAACATGATTTCCTTTCACAATGCTGTTTTGACACATGGGGGAAATTAGACAGCACATCACGCTCATCCACTGACATGAGAATGATCAGGGGCATCAACAGTTCGCCAAATATGAACAGCAAATGTTCTGCATGATGTGTTGATCGAAGCAGCACACAAGCTGATCGACACTAGCAGGGGTTGTGCACGGGCCACAAAAATCAACTTGCACGATTCCGTGTCAAAGATTTCAGAGCCACTTCGTTAAAGCCTAACATTCTTTCGTCAACTCATCAAGAGGCACAGCTGCAATCGCAAGATGGCGTTTACCACTGCACGATCGTCATTCGAATCCTTCCTGAACACACTTCCCCCGGATCTTTTTGACCAAACCACGCTTATCTCTCTCGCTTCCACGGTCGCCATCCTCCTGGCAGCCTACTCTCTCTCCCGCGTGGCCCTCGAACCCAAAACCACCACCTCCCGCTACCGGTTCCTCTTCATATGGCATGCCTTCGACGCGCTAATCCACTTTTGCCTCGAGGGCAGCTTCCTCTACCACTGCTTCTTCTCGTCGGCGCCTCTCGGCCATCTGGACCCCAAGGAGGTGTTTATCGACCCTTACAATTACCTCGGAAGGATCGATAGGGTGCATGGTGCGCAGGCTGTTGCTGGGAGGTTTGTGGAGGGAGTGGTGGGTGGTTCTGCGAAGGCCGGGGATGTGGGCGGTGGGTTTCTGGAAAAGGTGGTGAGGGGCACGGCGGAGTTGTGGATGGTTTATGCTAAGGCTGATAAGAGGTGGGCTGGGGTTGATTTGGTGAGTTTTTTTTTTTTTTTTTTTTTTTTTTTTTTTTTTTTTTTTTTTTTTTTTTTTT